>CAKNWT010096191.1:0-17584 GCA_932066315.1 Andricus coriarius | reverse complement strand
ATAAGGAGCCCAAAGTCCTGTACATTGACTTCACCAAAAAGGAGCATTTTTCTGTCGGATGTACAAACAATAACGCATCGAAATGCTAGATCTTCTCGAGCGCGGCGCTAGTGTGGTACGCGTATCGATGGCTGCCGTTATGGCCCGTGTAAATATAACCTGATTTAACCTCAAGGTAAAAACAAAAACACAAACCCGGTTATGAATACAACGAAACTACATTCCAAAGGAAACGTTTAGTGAATTTTAAACTGGTGAAAAGTCCCATATTAATAAAATACAATAATTCTGACTTTTACGTTGAAATCTAAAAATGTTAATTATTCTCTATTCAAATCTTCATACCTGCGAGGGTTATAGTAATTCGTTAGCGCAATCATTCAAAAGTACCTACCTCGTCCATTGCAGGATGACTACAATTATACCCACTTTAAAAAAGATGTTTCGCGATGAATAATATTATTTAAATCTTTTTATTTAAGTTACAATTTATCTATATATCATTCACATATCACAGATATAAATTTTGCAAAATGTCAATAGATGTGAACATAGGCATGCGCGTGCCTCACCAGCGCCATACGTGGGAACGAGAAGTATTGTAACTATTTTCATACGACAAAAATTTGCTAATTTTCGGTTACACTACTTTGGTCTCCTTATGTCTATTCTCCATGGAACTTGCTTTCAGTAAGAAGTTTAGGTTGAAATTGGTTGAGGCTCACCGTCTAAGGTTAGGGTGGCTTTTATTTACTCTTGGCAAACATTTTTTTAACGTTTTTTTTAGCGCTACCTCCGTTTGGTTCCATTTTATGTAGACATAATTTCTGTAAAATTTGAGATTCATCGGACTAAGTGAAAGGGTGCCCATGGGCCCTTGAACATAAAAAACCATATAATTGAAGAAGAAAAAACCAATTTTATTTGTTTATTTTGAAAAAATTTAATTATATAAAAAAAGCTTTATACAAAAGTTGTAGATCTATTCAAAATGCACAGATTATTGTCCATGACTTTTTCTCGTATGACTAACTGTCTTGGAGAAAAATGCGAAAAAGTATGCTACGAATAAAGCTACTCCAAGTACTCTAGTAGAGGATAGTCTAGGGGCTTCCATAAAGCACGTAGCACTCTTTCTTTTAGTCTATCTGTGTCTTCCCTGTTTCCTGAGTGTTCTTGTCCAAGCGCTACCTGGTGTGTGCCAACCTGGCAAGAGGGTACCAATGTACTCCATACGAATATAGTATAGTGGTAATATAGTAGTTGTAGTAAGCAGATACAGATACTCAGAGACATACCTGACGAAGTTCTCTCTCGGATATCGGACGAATCAAAACCAATTTTTATGTCACAATGTCCTCTGCCCATCTATTACGTGAGACAAATTATTTACTTGCATATTACTGGTATAAAATATCTGGAAAAAATTGCCATCAAATAAAGACGTTTTAAGTTTATTATTTTTCCATCTTCGTGTTGTGAAGTTAACTTTACACGAAAGTGCCAGAGTATAATTGCAGGAGGTTATTGTTTTTTGGGAAAAAGCACGAATTCCAACTTAGAAAGTGACAAACTGCATCCCAAAATTAGCATGTTTGCACTAAGAATGGAGACAACTGTACACGCACGCTGGGAGAATATCGAAGCTTAAGGATGATTTCGGCATTGCGGCGATTATTAAAAACTGCGGCGTCAAAAAATTGCGCTTATAGTATGTGATAGGAAATCGGAAAAGTTCGGCTATGTCGGGAGAACTCTTCATGGAGCCTGTACTCAAAGCAGCATGACACATGGAAGCACTGATACAGACACCATTATTGTATTTATACAACGAAACGGCCAACAATTCTGATTATTTTTGTATCGTAACGAATTGATAACCATTTGCTGTCTCCTAATTTTGTATCAAAATCTATCGACACATTTAATCGTTAAAATTAAAACAGTAGTGCTTACAATGAGTCTGACAGGCGATACGTACCAAACTTGCAGAGTTTGATATCGATTATTCTTCATTGGAAATGTCCATATCTTTCAAATCTTCGTTCTTTTTATTTAGTTAAAATTTGAAAAAATTCTACCGAAAAGTCTATTTGCGCGAGAACTACCTTAAAAGCTGTGTAATGTCATAAAGCATTCAATTAATATCCTGAGTTTACACGAAGTTTAATTAAAATTTGTAATGGAAAAGAAAAATAATAAAAAAGATATTATGGTTGTATGTGCTAAGTATAAAAAATAGAATCAAAAAGTGAGGTATATTGGCAGTGAAGTGAACTGTGGCCAAAAGGTTAGAAAAGTTTGGTAAACCCTTAAACGACACATGAGAACCTGTGAAACAGGTTCAATGTAGGAAAAATTCAATTTCCAAGGACTGCTACTTAGTTTCAAATGTATTCCTATTTCATTTGTATCCACTCCAGCAAATTTTGTAAGAATTAAATCGGTCCATTCATGCTAAACTTTCCTATCTGAGGGTAGCAGTCTGAACTCACCAATCTCCAATCGAATCTTGTTTTCGGGTTGGCACCTAACGCCACGTACGAGTACGTGGCGCTAGGAGCCAATCAGAAAATAAGATTCGAGGTTAAAGACTGCAAAATAGAGATTGGAGAGTTCAGCCTGCTAACACCAGATAGGACAGTTTAGCATGGAGGTACCGAAATGATTCCTGCATTAAAGACCCAAGTTTTCAATTGCCTTTTCTCCGTGTACTTACAAGCAGATTGTTTTTACCTTTTTCATTTATAATCTTTCATTTTTTACATATCTTTTAATTTGTCACCTAATTTATTTATATATTTTTGTACGTTCGACCTAAAGCAGCCTTTTCTAACTTTATTCGGTATGCGGTTTATTTTTACCGGGCAGTGAATTAATCGAAGTTAAAATCAAGGAACCACACCCCTCATACCTCCTCAGAATTCAATCACTGCAACTTCCGGACACACTGCCTATAACTTTAAACGGTGTTGAATAAAAAAAATGTTTTGATAAAGATACAAAAAAAATTATTGGTTCAATTATTTCAATTTTGGTTATTAATTCAGTCTACTTACTTATATATACATTAAACCACATGAATTGTCCTCGGAAAGAGTACCACGCTCCAGTATTAGGCCAAACGAGAAGAACACCTGACACAACGGTTGATAAAAAATGATGAAATCGCCACCACCCCTTAATTCTTGATCCATTAACTTTAAGTATGCTTTCTCTTATCGTCAGCGTACAGTAATACCAGACTAGTAAAAACATGAAGCTTAATTCCAGAGTTCTGAAACATTTTGAATGAATTTTAATCAATTTTCATTTTTAAAACGATCATAAATCCAGAATATGGTATTTTGAACTACCTTATATTGGTGAAGAGGTTTAGTACCGATAAAATGAAACCAATCACAGATAAAACCAGTTTAAACTTTTCGTATTCGTCTTTATACTTGAACCTGCAAGAAAAATGATTTAAAATTAATAGTAATATAAAATATTAATCATAAGGTTAGTGCTTTTACTAGCAACTGCAAAGCAGATATTCAATATTAGAGTGGGAAAAATACGATTTACGTGACGCCTAAAAAAAGTGTATTCAAAAAGAGTGTAGGATAGCCCCAGATACCAAGAAAATCTTAACCTTTGGACACTATACAGGGTGTCCCAGACTCAAGTGATCGGACTTATATAGCTGTATAAAAATAAAAAAAATAAAAAATTGAAAATTTCTGTTCCAAAAACAGTTGTAGTTGTAGTTTTTGAGTTATAAAATATTTAAGCTAGACCAATCAGGAGCGCCATATAAGCAGTCGCGTATGCGTGAGCGGAATTTCAAGGCAATGTTATGGAAGCGAGCGCAGAGGTGGGGTTAGCGACGGGAGAACGCTACGTTAGACTCCCGTTCACGCACACACGACTGTTTATACCGCGCTCCTGTTTGGTCCAGCTTAAATATTTTATAACTCAAAAACTAAAACTTTAACTGATTTCTGGAAAAGTAATTTTCGTTTATTATTTTTAATTTTTATACAGCTATATAAGTCCGGACACTTGAGTCTGGGACACCCTGTACATGGAAAATTGATGTAAAACTACAAGAACCTTTTAGCAGAATACAAATACTCCCAGAAAATAAAACAAATCATCGTCTTTTCTTAAAATTACACGAAACGTTATAAAAAATTATTTAAGGTTATTTATCAATGCTTTACAGAGAACAATTAAAATCGAGCATGAAAAAATCTGGCCGGAGATACTCGACACTAAATGGCCAGGGCTACCTGACTAGTATCATGTTACAAAAAAACTACAACGAATAAGAAAATAGTGAAATTATTACACAAAAATTACAGGTCACATACTTCGAGAGTAAATTTATGTATCCCAATGAAAATGAAGCAATTTTTTTTGTATTTTTTTTAAATATTTCATGGTAAATTCGGTCCATATGTTCCATATGGACGTTCGATTTCAATGAAGCGTAGCGAAATTATAGGTTTATATACACTACCGTCAGAAATTGTCGGTACGATCAGTGAAAGTATATTAAAAATCACTTCTGACTGTGAAACGTGATTACTCGTTCTAAAAAGGATCGGGAAACTTTAAAAAAAAAACCGTTAGAAAGCTTATTAAATTTCGCGTCAAATGAGCCTTAATAGAGATACTGTTGACCTTTTAAAGAGAATATACGACGTGAGAAGTTAAAAAAAATGCAAGAATTTCTGGAAGTTTGTACCTCTACTTCAACGTTTGGCATGACCTAGGAAACTTGTAGCAAAAATCTTAAATCCATACCACACAGTCTTTGAAGCCTTATATTTAATTTAAGCCTATAAAACTTGAAAAATGTATACAAGTCAGGCCCTTCTGCGGTGATCGCCGACTGAAATTCGACGCAGACATGCTTGGACATTTATTGTCATACCTTGGGAACCCGTGAATATTTTTAAAGTTTTATTGGCTTAAATTAAATATGATATTTCACAGATTACGTCCTGTCAGTTTCAGTTTTGTCCCATAGGTATCCTGAATCACAGCACGAGTTGAAGTTGAGAAACAAAATCTTAAAAATTCTCGGCCATCAACGCTCTCGCGGTCGGCAGCAGTAATCGCTGACTGAAACTAGACATTTGAGACGTGGACATTTTAAGTCGTATCTCGAGAACCCATAAAGATTTTAAAATTTATACTGACTTAAATTATATGTAAGACTTCAAAGACTGTGTTATATCAATTTGAGATTTTTACTACAACTTTCCTCGATCATGCCACAAGTTAAAGTCGAGATACAAAATTCGAGAAATTTTCGCATTTTTTTTTTAAACTTCTCACGTAGTACCATATATTTTCTTTGAAGGGTCACAAATATCTCTATCAGAGCTCATTTGACGCGGATTTTAATAAGCTTTCAAAGCGTGTTTCAAAAAAGTTTCTCGCTCTTTTTTTGAATGAGTAATCACGCATCAAAGTCAGTAGTGATTTTTAATAGTACTTTCACTGATCGTACCGACAATTTCCGACGGTAGTGTAAGAGACATTTCGTGCCCAAAGGATTTTTAAAAATGTGAAAAATTACGGGAGTTATGCCAGGTTGAATTTCGGCTTCACTCGTTTTCAATTATCGATATTTCTAACACCGTAAAACAGATTTTAATGCAACTTTGAGGTATTATAGAAAAAAGTATACGATTAATTATTATAATACAAATTTTTTGTTGAATTATGACCAAAAATATCTAAAAAATTTTTGACTTCAATTTTTTATCCATAACGCACCATTTTATTTTTTCTAGTTAGAATATAGAAATTGATTATAATTACACCTTCCATTTAAAAAAAATTGATAGTGACTCTTCTAGATCATGAGATATCGTATATAAGCTTCTCGCTGATGATATGCGAGCTTGTTTTAAAAAGTTTTAAAAAATATATGAATTTTCAACAAATAGTTGAATATTCCACTAAAAAAAAAACATTTTTCAACCAAATAATTGAATTTTTCAGTTAAAAAAATTAATTTCCAACCCAAAAAAAAACGAATTTTCAAGAAAATCAGTGAATTTTCATCTAAAATGATTCAATATTGAACTAGATTAATTACATTTCCAGTTTAAAAAATGAATTTTCAACAAAATACTTATAATTTTAACCAAGGAGGCGAATTTTTAACCAAGAAGTTAAATTTTCAATAAAAAATTTAATAGTTAAATATTCCGTGAAAAAAATCATTTTTAACAATTGATTGATATTTCAATCCATAATTATTTGTATTTTAATTGTGTGATGTTCTTGATTATATGATACTTTATGTTTATTATTTATAACTTAATATTCCTCATTTTATGATAAAATAGTAAAATATTGTACTATTTTTCCAAAGTAGCGAAAAATATCGGAACAGAAAGTTCCTTATTGGCACGAAAATTTGCCGGACTAGAAACTTTAAATACTTAAAAAATAAATACTTTACATTTTATTTGAATTAGAAGTACTAATTATAAATTAAAAACGTTCTAATTGGAATCATTTTTGAATTTAAAAATTAAAAACTTTAATTCGAATTTTTAATTGAAATTACAATTCTAATGCCTACAATACGCACGGATTACAATCTCTATTCTTTGTAAAATAGAGAAATAGTGTTATTAGTGTTCGGATAAACAATTATATATTTTTTTGAAGAAATTAGAACGAATTCAGTGGGAAACAAGATATTTTCGAATGGATGTATGTATACGGAAAAAAAGTTCTTTAAACTTTCTTGAATTATTTCAAGAGTCGGGGATGAGAGCGAACCTTGAACAAATTTTCTATATTCTGTATAACTTTCAGGATTTAATGTAGAACAAATCTGAATTAATACTACAAGTGTTCTGTAAACTTTATATTGAACTCCGATTTAAAAAAGTTCAATAAAATATATAGTGAAATTAATGGGAAAATGTTGAAGACTTTCGTAGAAATCACAATTGAGGTATTGAGAGTTTTTAATCACATCATCATAATGTTTAAATACCTCAATTTAGTCAAATGTATAGAAAAATTCTTGAAAAAATATTTAAAAATCTCATAGATATTTGATTCGAGGTATTGAGTGTTTGTGAACTACTTCAATATGATATCTGTAGACCACAGTTCTATAAAATGTAGCTGCGCAGTCGCTACTGTGCGCATGCAGCGACATTTTCTGCATCCCCCTGGCCAATGTGTTTAACAGATAATGCCCGCTATCTAACTTCTTATTAATCTTGAATCTACTAAAACTTATAACCAAGAAATAATTTGCGATTGAAAAATGTTTCGAGATTTAAAATTTCAAAAATTATAAATATTTTAAAGTGTTGATTACAATTTTTAAAGAAAAAAAAATTGTTATGAAACGGGTCACAAAAAATGTCACGCGACCCTGCACAGCTGTAGCTTATATTTTAGATTTTTTTTAATACTCCGAGTTAAAATAGCTGCGAGGTTTTGTTAGTAGTTGCGAATGCGTAGGTAGGGGGTTCGAACCCACAGCGAATAAGAATTTTATTAGCGTGCGATTATTAATGTAGTGATTGTTTGCATATTGATAATAATAATAATAAAGATTAATTTTTTGAGACGAAAAATCGGTCATTATTTTATAGAATTGTTATCTATAGTTTGGAGACTTTTCCGATATAGACTCTATATTAGTTGGACTTTTAGATTTTCTAGAACTATTCTACGTTTTTCGCATCCTGCCTTCTAATAGAGATTAGGTCACCTCATTCTTTACATTTCATAGCATTTTGTAACACATTTCGTAGGATAGTTCAATGCAATGTAAAACCAAGAAGATTTTAACTTTTATTAAACTACACGTCGTATCCTCTACTATAGGACTAGTTCTATAAAATTTAATGAAATTTTTTTTTCCGTGTACATGACTATTTACATTACAAACTAATAAACCTACATGAGTAAAATCAGTAGAAAATGAGACATCTTTGAATAAATGTGTGACCATATACGTTAAAAATTAATGAAACTATATAAACTCTTTAAATGATAATGTGCTTAATAAGTTATAACTTAAACCATTGTAAAGCACAGTCTTCTAGCAGTCTTTTATACCTATTGGAAAAGGATTCATATTTAATATCGATATGCGGTTGATATAAGCAGTGCCATCTACAGGCAATGATCCAACAACATCCTTGTGCAACTGCGTGCCAGTCAATCGCTCGTGAATACCTTGACCTTTCGGATTGTTTATTGAAAAGTTCGAAATTTGTATCAATAAACCTAAGCTTAATTGAATCTTACGCCTTTTTTATTGAGTTCACACATTCTATATACCGGCAGTTCTCATAATACTTAAGTTAATCTTAATTTTACTTGTCTTATTTAATTAGCATCAGTTGTAGCTAAACTGTTTACAGTAATTTCATTAAATGTGACAGTTTTTGAGTTTATAACTTAAAATAAAAAGCATATTAATATTAGAAATAGATAGTCTTACAAGCCTTTTTTAAATTTTAATAGCGCATTACGGCCTCCTAGTTTATTAAATTAGTATCACATTGAATACTGAAGAAAATATTGTTACTGTAAATTACCAAGCAATGGTATATTTTTTTATTAAAAAAAATATATATATTCTTCTCCAGGGCAGAAGAAGGTATCTTTATCCCGAAGTTTTTGTAGACCGTGAACTAATCCTTTTACAACTATATCTTTGGTATGCCTCTTCACAACCAAACTCAACTCATCTTGCATAGATTCGGCATCAAGCTTGGCATTTTTTGAATCCTTTTCTGCTGATTTTAAATCACCCTCTAAATTCTTGATTGTGCTTTGTTCTTTTCCTACACTTTTTGACAGTGCTTTTTCTTTGGCTTCAACTTCAGTATAAGCCGCTGTCTTCTCAGCCATTTCCTTAAGTATTCGCTTTTCGTCATCCAAGTAAAGCTGGTATGACGAATGAGCCTTCTGCGCCAGTCTAACTAATTCAGGAGTTATGGGCACTTTGTGCACCATTTTATCATATTTTTTTAAGCCGTCAGCAATTGCAAGTTTTGCATTTAAAGTTCTTTCCGTCATTCTATTTTTGCCTTCACTTAGAAGCCTTCCTGATACTGAAAAACCTCTTTCTACATCAGCGTTTCCATGTGTCAGAGCAAGAGCATTTTAAACGACTCGTTTTATCTCTTGATATCTTACACTCGGATATGAATGGTTTTTCAAGGCTAAATATGAGGTTCCAATGAGAATCAATGCTTTCATCCTTGTTCAGTTTAAATCGGACATTTTCGTCCAGTTGTAGCAACCTCCATTCGCACTCTTATTTATTGGTGTCAATACAAGAGAGTGGTACTTACTGTCCAATTTCTGTTATGTAAGATACACTTTCAGGTTTCTTAATATTTTCAGGCGGAGGACATTGAAAATATTCAAGGTTTTGAAACACTTACTTTTTGTAAGTAAATGATTTACTGCGGCAGCGTAAAATTCTTTTACTTCAGTCATGAAAAACAACTTTTCTTTCTGAGATAAAGCTACAACTGTGCCTTTTACTGTTTCTCCAGGATTTACCTCAAGCAAATCTAAAAAGTTTTTTTTTTATCTTGAAGCAGTGAAGTAATTTTTTCCCTAACAAATGAAGTTGATTTAAAAATTGGTCCATTGATAATACTCGTTAGCAAAATCAAAATTAGCATTTTTAACTGACCGTAGGGTATGTGAATAAGCGTTTCTTCTTTTTGCATAATCAAGGTAAATTCAGCAGTGAAGATCTTGAATGCATAAACGAAAAATTTTAAAGTGCTCTTCAAACGCACGTCTGTTAAATACTTTATTATGTCAATATAATTCTGCTTTTCAAGAATGGAAGATCCATTATTTGGAATGTACGTCAAAAAATTATTTTCTTACGCTGGTAACTGCTCATCTACTCTTTCAGCTGCTGGGCCTACAGTTAACCACCTTGTGATTATGTGTTGAATGAACTTGTGTTAAGGCAACTTTAGATCATTTTGAATCTTCTTAAATATTTCCCTGTGGCGAAAGTAATGCTAGACCTTCACTATGAAATCGGAAACATCTATGGAAAGGCAGTTGCAACCCTTTACAAAAGAATTATGTACAATATGCAGCTCACAGGTACCTATGTCAAGCAGGGGTTTAGCCTTTAACGTTTTTAACTTTTCTTGGAACCAAGTCATGAAACTTTTATTCACATTTGGTCTATCACATCCTAGAGCTGAGACCTTTTTTAACGATAAACCGTTAGAATCAAGTGACTTTTCCATATGCGAAAATAAAATTTTACCAGTTGCTGATCACAAAAAGTAAGTCGCTAAATGTCGACATACAATAATGTTCACGCTTTGTGACCAATATCTTATTCTAATTTGCATCTCCTTCTTACTTTCCACATTGCTTGTATCATCAAAAAGCAAGCAAGTCAACGCATCAAATTTGTCGATATCTTTAATCATTTGTTTGTTAAAATAGGGTCCTAAAGCTTCTGTGATAAGATATTGAGCTTTGCTTGGAGACAATGAAAAATTATCTGGTACATAATCTGGAAACATGACTTGAAGTAGATCTTTTTTCCTGCACATGGCGCGATGACACTGCAACTTAAACCCGTTTCCATACACCAATACAGTTCCGCTCTTGTTGAAGATTCTTTTGGATTAAATAACATAACATTAATGTTCAAGCGATTCGAATTATTAAAAACTGAAGGTGAGAAGGCAAAAATTTGGTCGGAGCTACTGTTAGCTAAATAAATGTCGGTTCAGATAATTCAGGATTTACTGAAACTGCTTCAGGACTCGCTAATAATAAAGTCTGACCTGATTTTAATAAATGCAAATTTTTTATGTGTTTGGCAGTCTTCGAATGCTGTATAAGTTTTGCAGATCCCTTGCCAGTTGCAATAATTACATATGGGCAAATTTTGTACAAACAAGAATATAAGTAGTTTTGACTTTTCTGCGCCCATTCGGATACAGTCGTTCCAGTATTGTCTTTGAGAAGTAACCACTTATCTTGAAATTTGACTTTTTTCGACATGTTGTGCGCAGTATTTTAATTTAGCGAAAATAACTGAAAGACAAGAATGAAAAACAAAATTAAGTCACAAAAACGACAAAAAATTCAATATTATAATAAATATGCAATTCTTCAAAACTGAAATTCTTACCTTTATATTGACTAACCAGGCAACTAGAGAACAAACCCACGAAAAGTCTACATTGAAAAATCTTTCACCTAAAATGCCAAAACGTTACTGTAAAAATAACATATTTTAAATAATATATTATTAAATTTTTTTTAACTTTTTCAGGAATATTCCGAAAGGCATGAATAATTGTTTTTTCTTTAATTAATTTTAGAGCTTTTTACCTTTCTATCACAGAATTTTGTCTAAAATTGTTTAAAAATGGAAAAAGTAAAGATGATCGAAGCACTCAAATAAATTTGGGTCAGATGTGCCATAAGAACAGTACTAATACTTATAATTACAAGAATGAACTAGGGCAAAGTTAGTTTTGAAAAACATACAGCACAATCATATCGATCAGGATAGACCAGAAAAAAGCCTAATGAGTGAACATAACAAGAAATAACATAACCTGTCTTCCTACAGGCAAATTCATTTTAGAAGAAATAAAAGCTAGATTTCCATAACGCCGTAAAATTAAAGATGCGAATACATTGAAAACATTTTATGTCTGAAACATTATACTCATACAATCAACTTACCTAAACTTGAAATCACTCGATTAAACACATAAATACCACGTGCCAGACACTTCCACGGATCTGATAATCAATATATGCAACAATGGATATACGTTAAAAAGGGACGTCAAGTCCGTTATCGATTCAATCAAACAATGCACAGGTACGATACCATACAGATAGATTCCCGATATCGATATTTTTATCGATATTGCGAGAGCGCGCAAATATTCAAATATGGCAAATTGATCGAATTATGAATTTTCCTTATCCCGATTTGATCCTGATGTTCCATTTTTGGTTTTGGTATATAAGTTAATATATAATTTTTTAAATTTAAGTTTTTGACTAAAAATAGAGGAAATAGAGGATAATTTTCCAAAATAGAGGAAATAGAGGACCATTTTCAAAATAGAGGACAGGCTGTGATCCCTGAATAAGTCTTCACTCATTAAAATATGTAATCATTTTTATATTCTCATCATTTATGATTGAGAAAGTATTATAATAGGCCGAAATGGCACACCTCAGTTTTTGAACGGATCTCCACGTTTTGAGACCCCCTGAAGCCGAAAATCAAGTTTAGGCGACGGCGTCCGTCCGTCTGTCAGTATGTGTCGGTGTGTCCGTAAACATAATAACTCTCGAAAAAATGAACGGATCAAATCTTCGAGCTTTGGCACACTTTTTTCGTATCCTAAAAGAAAGAGCGAGTTTGTTAACCAACGACAGATACATGCGAGTTCCTTAACCAACGAAAGATACGTGAAGAATGTTTAAAAGAATAATTTAAGCTTTTTAAAATATCTACCATTTTTCCCTCAGCCATTTTTTTATCAGACTTGATGTTTTGGTTTTATTTATCGAAAATACCATGCAAAAAATCCTACGAAATTTGTCCGAAGCATTTTTTGTTAGGATTTGTCATTTCGGTTTTATTTATCGAAAATACTATAAAAAATAGGAAATTCCAATTTTCGGCAGAACCACTTGAGATACAGAGCAAAGTTGTATGAGTGAATTGCAGCTTTTAAAGAGTCCTTAAAAATTGTTTTGAACCATTTTTTTAATAGAATTTGTCATTTTGGTTATATTTATTGAAAATACTAATTTAAAAAAATTCCAATTTTGAACCAAACAACGCAAGATACGGGAAATTTTGAGCTAAACGACGCCAAATACGGGGAAAAGTTTGTGGAGAAATTTCAGCTTTTAGAAGTTCATAAAAAAATTTTTAAAAACATTTTTCGACAGAACTCGTCGTTTTTAATTTATTTATCGAGATGTATATGCATATGCAAACTTCGAAAATTCCAATATTATGCCAGAAGACGCGAGACACGTTAAAAGTCTAAAAGAAGACTTGTAGGAGTATTTGTTTTATTCATCAAAAACGCTATGAAAAAATTCCTATTTTTAGCACAACAACGCGAGATAGAGAAGGGAGTCCAAAGAAAGGATTGTACCTTTATATTAAAACTAAGTCATTAAACATTATTCATTTTCAAATTTGACATCACGTTTTATATTCATAAACTGTAGCATTGATATGATACAAAAACTCGCGAGAAAAAAACACGCGAAAAGCAAGCAGAAGACTAACCGTAAGAGTAACTAAGTATAGTGCAAAGACTAATCTTACAGAAAATTCCGTAATAATAGACAATTCGTTAATAAGCTTTATAAGAAAAATAAATATTCATTCAAGATCGAAATGAAATCTGCTTTCATATGAATAATTAAATGCATCAAAATCAGAGCATGAAAGAATCCACAAGTTAAAACTAGATTTACAATACTACTTCCATTCCGAATCATTAGAGACGATTACATAACAAATGAAAAAAAAGGGAGAAAAGGAAAGAGTCTACCAAAACCAACCTCTTAGTCTTTCCTTATTCTTTTTCCGTCCTCAGGGATTATTTATAGAAACTACAGGTATGAATAATTGAACTTATGTAAGAAGATTAAACTATTTTGTTGCTAATTCGATTTCTTTAGGTTGAAAAATAATTTTTTCCAACTATGAATTTATTTATTCTATTTTTAGTTGAAAACTGACCGCTTTTAGTTGAAAATTTTAATGTTAAATTTTCATTGGGAATTCATTTTTTTTTGGTTAAAAATTCAACTACTTAGTTGAAAATTGAACTAATTTGTTAAATACTCATGTTATTGCTTAAAAATTTAACTATATTGTTTAAAATAATTTTTTTAACTGAAAATTGATTTATTATTTGCAGGTTGAAAGTTTCTCTTGCTTACTTACAAATGCAACCATTTGGTTACGAAACTTTATAAAATATTTTTTCTAATATTCTGTAAAATCCTATGAAATAAAAAAAGTCTTCAAACTTTTCTAGATTCTTTTTCGCTATATTTAAAAGTTTCAACTGTAATAATATGCAATTCTTATTTTCGTTATATCCAGGTATACAAACTGTAGGATGGATATTAGGGTGGTCCAAAATAACGTATTTTCGAATATTGACCATCCAATATTAGAAACTGAATCTTTATAGTGGAAAAACACTTCTGCATTTTTTTGGGCGATCGTCTTTTCTTTTACTGGATTCAAAATTGCTATAGGCCCTAGAAGCTAGGTCCCCTATGGAGATAACCACTTTGTCTTTCCACTCATCTGTTTCTACTTGAAAAATATCAGGGCGATGGTCAATTCCGCACTGGATACCTGAGGGAGGTTCGCCCACTACACGGCTTCAAATCCACTGCAGTTGCTGTAATTCATAGGTACATTATTTTCCATAATTTAGGAAAGTTCGGAATCTAAAATTTGGCCAAATTTGAAAACTTATTAACTAACATCATGAATATGGTTTCTTTCTCAAACAATCGCAATTCCCAAAATTATCGTGGAAATAATTTTGGATGAAATAAAAAAACGAGTTTCAAAATAACTTGTGGAAGGCAATTCTTGACACACACACACACAATAAAAAATTAGGTTAAACAACGACCGCATGGTCTCACTAGGAGCAACTGACATCTAAAAAATGACACCGGCTCCCAGTAGGACCGCGGTAAATGACATTCATGGCCACGTCTCACAACCGTGAGATGGGTGGTCACAGGACACGATGAAATCACAACGACAGGCCGGCGAAACCATCGTGTGTTTTGAGTACACAAAGCGACCCAAAGATGACACCTTTCTGCATCCATTTCGCAAGTGCCTTAGCATATTTTTGGCACGCGGGTATGGCTTTGAGATTACGAACCAGTGATAGTTTCGCACCTCCGAGAGCACCCATCACAAGGACAATTACTTGTACCGAATATTTTGGGTACAGTCTTTGCAGCTCCCTTTTAAGGTCTTGATACCTCTCCTCCTTTTCTTTCTCCTTTGCAGTGATGATTCTCGAAATCTTGGAGAGCAATGTCAGGCCTCGAGTGTGCAACGGAGACTGCTGTCCGAAAATCGTAGTTCCAGAAAATTTGGCACTTCTCGTTTTGGAAAATTGACTCTATCTCCCTTGGAGCGTTCGGCAGGGCAGGGTAGCGGCCAACACCGTAAGAGCGACAAAGATTGTAATAAAGGACTCTTAGGGCCGCATTATGTCTGTAGATGTACGTCGTTCCTGCGTGGGTGGGACACCCCGATAGTATGTGTTCCAGGTACTCAGTGTGTGCATGACACGCTCTGCACCTATCGCTCGGAACTTCTTGACATAAAATGCGGTCACGGTATGCTAAGGTGGAAACGACACCGTCCTGGCATGCGAAAATGAAACTCTCTGTACCTGAATTAAGCCCTGCTAATCGTCGAGTAACTCTTGATGGAATTTTTGAACTTTCGCTTTCTTCACTTCGGCTTTCAGAAGTGAAGCATCTAGATGGAGTAATGCATTTCCCTCACTTCTGATGTTAAAATTCAGGCCAAGGGTCTCGGCCGCTTGCTCCGTGGCTTTGTAAAGGAACGCTCCTTTGCCAATCATCTCGTGGTTCCTGAACATTTTTAGGAGAGGATCTCTGCCATTGGCTAGGATATAAGCTGTACTTAAAACAATTCGGTTATGAAGGCACAGGAGATTCAGAAGTCCGCGTCCGCCTTGACGACGTGAAATGTATACTCGCGGAACTGACGAATTGATATGCAAGCTTTTATGCATGCAATGTAGAACCGGGACGGCAAGCATGTTAGTCGCAAATATCTTGTTCAACGCTGACAGATTGGAAGATCAAATCTGTCGAACAAGTTGTTTGTATCTGCTTCAGAGAGAATCCTTTACTGATGTTACGTCCTGGATGCGGCTTTGAGGCAAGCCCAGGTATTTATAGGTCTCTCCAGTATTGAGATGTCTGATAACACCTATATCCACAAGCTCAGGGTCCTCGGGAACGCCAACAATCTTTCCGTTCTACAGATGAACTTTGACACATTTATCCAATCCAAAGTCCATCCCAATCTCTCCTGTGTACTTCTCAACGATATTTATGGCAGTTTGAAGTTTGCCTTTACCAGAGGCATAGAGCTTCAGGTCATTAATATAAAATACATGAGTGACCTTATGCTCGCGCTGGTTAGTGTGGCCACAGAGGTATCCAGAAGAATTTCGCAGTGCGCGAGATAGAGGCAAAAGTGTGATGCAAAAAAGCAAAGGGCTCATGGTATCGCCCTGAAAGACGCCCCTCTGGAAGGTGACGTTGTTGGTTGTCACACGATAATTTCCAGATGAGATATTAAATCTAGTTTTCCAAAGAGGCATTAATCTCTCTATGGATCTCACTATGTGTGGATACACCTTCAAGCTTTCCAACAGACAGATGATAAGTCTATGAGAGGTTGAATCGAAAGCTTTCCGGTAGTAAATTCAGGCCATTGACAGGACGCGTTGATGGGCTGCAGCGTTTTTGCAGACATACCTGTCAATTAGCAGGTTCTCTCGACAGCCTGCTACACTTTTTTTCGAACCACGTTGTTCGTACATCTCACGCTACACATGCTCATTTCGCCGAACAATCCTGTTGTTTAGGACAGCTGTAAAGATCTTATACAGTGTGTTTAAACAAGTTGTTGGCCTATAATTCTCTGGTTTGGACAAGTTGCCTTTTTTCGGTAGGAGTATAGTGCGTCCTAACACCAGCCACTGCGGAATGGGCACCTGTGACTTTAAATATGAGGCGAATATGCGGGCCAAATGTTGGTGTGTAGATGTAAACTTCTTCCACCAGAAGTTCTTGATACAATCTGGTCCTTGAAGCGGATGATATTGTCAGTATTTTCTTTTAACTTTAATGTTTTCGGGGTCTTGTATACCTCTCTCCAAAAAGTCTCTACCTCGTTGGACTTGGGTGGATTTTTGACAGAAACAGGGTGATCATTGAACAGGCGAGATGGGTCAGCGAGAAATTATTGATTCTCCTTGATCCATCTCTCCCTTTTTATGTATTCTCCTTCTTGCGTCAGATAACAGACGTATTTTGTCAACAATACGCTGCTTGATTGTCAGCCGCTTTGTCTTGTTTAGTGTGTGATTCAAGATCCTCAGTTCTTGGGAGAACTTTCGAACCCTTTCCGTGAACGGTCTACCAGATGTTATGTAGTCAATCACACATTGAACACGGGACGCATTCTGTCTTGCCCATCCAATCTCCTTGTTCAGTTGATGTAAGCATCTTTTGGTCTTTTGATCCATCGTCGGTTTGAGCCTTCGATTTGAATCAGCCAAAGCTCTCGCAGCACCATACCATAAACTGAGCAATTGATATTCCAGAGGTCGGATTCTTGCGAGGTTTCTCCACGCAGGAAAGCATCCATTTAAGCCAGATCTTAGGGCTTAAGAGGAACTTACATGTTAATATTCCTTCTTGTCCTGAAATCGTGATTATTTCTCAGAAGGTGCCTGCT
>CAKNWT010096184.1:0-11720 GCA_932066315.1 Andricus coriarius | reverse complement strand
AATTGGTGATTTGCAGTCCTTGTATTCCCGGCTCAGTCCCAATTGCTGAAGTTTCCTCCACCTTAAGAATAAAAAATAAATTATTACAATTTTATAATTGCAAGTTTTTACAATCTCATCTCAATTTTATAATATTAGTAAATTATAACTTTTGAAATTAAGAATTTGAGAACTAATAGATTTCGGCATTTACTTACCATGCCTTTCCTAAATGAAATCGGCATCCAATAATCATCACATTATCGAAAACTTCCTTCAGGCCCAAATGCATTGCACTTTCGAAGTCGAACACAACTGTTTTCGGCTGCAACTTTTTAAATCCTTTGGTGGCACATTTTTCTTTGAGCACACGAAACGCCTCAGCATATGTTTTTTGTTGCTTGTTTTTTAACAAACAAAAGACAAGGGCAATGTAGTGGCCACTGACATACGCGTGTAGAGTAAAAAATGGTAAAAAATATTTTTCACAATATTGAAATGTCCCGTCTGCAAGAAGAATTTTTTGATGCTCGCACAAAAATGTCAAATTCTTATCCGAGGAAAAAATTATAATATTTTTCTCCTTGTCATTGTGGAGCAGGAAGTATTCATTTAAAATATTTTTTACTGTAATCGCGTCCAATTAATCGTGCACATCACTGGTTGATTTTGGTAAGTTTGGCGTTTTTTTAAACTTCGCATAAGAAATGTTTTTGCTTATCATTTTCACACCTTTTTTTGTTAGTAACTGGACAGAATTTGCATCCAATTCTTGGTGAATTAATTTGGAAGGCATATCGCAGAAATCATCATCCACTTTTCGCTTGACACTATTACTTATTGTAATTCTGGTTTATGTCCTGTTATCGTAAGGTTCATGTCCATGATCTCCCATTATTTTTGAAAAAACTGGATCTGATGCACTTCCTAGGGTGTACAAACGCGCGGCACAGTTGTTTTTTGTACATCGCCAAATCTGTTCTCCTGTCGATTTAAGTAACCGGTCTTCCTTGTATTTAAAATTGTTCAAAACTAGATGCACTTTTCCCTTCTCACTGTAGGTCACTTTTAACTCCATTTTTATTCACTTATTACTCTCTTGAAATTTCACTCTTCAAGGTCTCGAAGTAAACTGAATAACATTTTCAATATCAGGTCATTTTCTGTTAAATATATTCCATTCAAGTCAGAGCTTGTCGTGACTCTCGTGACAGACATGAAATTTGACAATTTTATTACTTTATTCTTATTTTACTTAAATATTTAACTGGCGCGCCAGCTTGGCTCCCCCTGTCTACGCAAACATAATGGAAAATTTTCGACTTGCACTTTTGATGCTCAACAGTCAATCATTAGAATAGAATAAGTCATAGGAACTGACTATTTGAAATCATTTTACTATCGTATGTTGCCATTGTAAATTGAATAATTTTATTATGTTTTTATAAAATTCGGGAAACTTGAAGGATTTTCGCTATATAATTTTTATTTATATCACATACAAAGCTTCTAAATTTAATTTCGTGAATTATTTTTAAATTTTGTTCATATTTTCATTTAAGGTTATTAAATTTAAAAAAATGTTACTTCCTTTTCAGTGCATGATCATAAAATTTACGTAAACCATAGTGAAATTTATTCAGCCACTCTCTAAATCTGAATTGGTAGAAAGATACTAATTGGTAGTAGTTATCTACTAATTCAAATAGTGCCGATTTATTTACTAGTAATTAGTAAACAAATCTACTATTTCAATAAGTAAGAATAACTGAATAAATGAATTAGTAACTATATCTACTAAAGGAATTGGTAATGCTACTACTACGAAATGAATTGGTAAATGTATTGCTGGTTACTATTTTAAGTATTAGTTTCAGGTTAATTAAAAAACTCATTTTACAATGAGGAGAATTTTATTAAAATACATTAATCTATGAATTTAAATAATAATTCAAAGAAATTTCCATTTTATCTTCTTATACTTAAAACTCAGTGCATATTTAGGTCAAATTAATGTGGGTCCTGTATTAAATTCAATTTCAACCGTTTCAAATTCCTAAAGTTCATAGTAATAATATTCCATTTTAAACAAGACAGGTGAATTTTTAACCAAATAGTTGAATGTGGAACCGAAAAGATTAAATTTCTACCAAAAAAGACGATTTTTCAACGCAATACATGAATTCTCAACCAAATAGTTGAATTTTGAACTAAGAAAGATCAATTTTCAACCAAAAATTGAATATTTAAATTTTCACTTAATAAATTATCTTCAATCAATTAAAATGATGAATACTTAACTGGAATACCTAAATTTTCAACCAAAAAGATAAAGTTTCAAACAAGAAGGTTAATTTTGAAACATTAAGAATAATTTTCTACCAAAAAATACGTTTTTCCAAGAAAACAGATGAATTTTCAACTAAAAATGACCAACTTTCAACCAAATAGTTTAATTTTCAGTCACAAAAAATTAATTAATTAAATTACCAAAATGGTAATTTTTCTACCTGAAATTGGAATAATTACATTTTCGGTTAAAAAAAAAACGAATTTTCAACAAAATAGCTCACTTTTCAACCAGAGATAAATTTTCAATTGAAATTATGAATCTTGAACCAAGAAAAATTAATGTCTGACAAAAGAGTTGAACTTTCAGCTCACAAAATTAAATTTGTACTCCAAAAAAGAAGAATTCTAAGCAAAAAATCAAGTAGTTGCCATCCCAACCAAAAAAATTATTTTTTAATCATAAACAGTAGAATTTACCAAAAAAAAAACTACTTTTCGACATGAGTTTAATTTTCAACTTAAAAAGATTTGTGTATGTTTGAATACATATACTTACAGGTACACTGTTAGAAAAATCTGTATGAGGTTTAATATACATGTGTGTGAAGCAAATATGCACTACCGCTGCAGAAATTTAACATACATTGGTGTAGTGGATTTAATATACATGTGTATTAAATTTAATACACAGGTCGGTATAGCAGTTTGCGTGAAAACTCAAAGTGCTTTCAAATCTTTAAGTCTTGGCAAATATTTGCAATTAAATTAATAATCTACAGTTCGTCGACTGAAATGTTATTTATAATGGAAGTGCAATATACGGGTGGAAATTTCCCCTAAATTCGCTCTAAATGGTAAAAATTTAATGCGAATACAGTTCATTGTATGTTAACTCTGTTATTTATTCGCTTGATTGAACTTTTCGACCTGAAATTCAATTTTATTTTTGGTTGGCAGGAAGAAGGTATCATGTTTTATTATTTAGCATTGAAAATGATTGCTAAACTTATTTTGAATTAGTGCAAAATAGAATTATCTTATTTTTCTTGTAAGTGATTCACATGAATGTATAGGAAATTTAATATACACGTTCCTAATGGCGCTTTCATATGCTTATATATATTAATTTTAATACACATGGGTATATTAAATTTAATATTATTTTTAACAGTGTATACAGGCTCCAGGCGAGAGTTTCGGGGCAGATTCTCCCGACTGAAGCAAGTGAGGGGACGTGCGCTCGGTGCGAAAGTGGGGCGTACGGCTCAGGAGACCCGACCTCCTCCTTGCGCTCAATTTGGACCACAAATAAAAGGGGCCCTGGAAGGCAAGGATTAGACACTGACCGCTGCGCTCAATTCGGGTGCGCCCGCCGATGAGCTACCTGATAGGATGTGAATTAGCATATCTTTAGAAATGGTGAAAATATGACTAAAACTTTGTAATTACCAACCCAGGAAAATCCCGAGGTACTGATTTTTACGAGGATTTTTACAAATATGTACACATTTTCCAAGTTTTTGGTCTGCCGTATTTGAACAGCCATTTTGAATTTTAAAAATCGGATTTAAGATTCGAAATCAGCGACCCGATGATTCCCTGTACACAAAATTTCATTTGTTTTACTTATCTTTACTAAAATTTATGCACCTTTTCGACATTTGAACACCCATACTGAAACGGCCATTTCGAATTTTGAAAATCGTACTTCAGATTCGTCATCAGCAATATCACAGACATGAAATAAAAATATTCTACATTTTTGATAATTTGATTCACATAAAACTGCGCAGGTGTGAAGTTAATTTTTTTTCTTGAAAAAAAAACTACCCAACTTTGGCCGCTTGTACTGGCACAACTATTTTGAATTTAAAAATTGCGGCAGCAGATTCGTATTAAGCGATACCTATACCTTCGTTTACCAAGCTTCATCATTTTTAAGTATAATTTGACGCGGTTACAGATTCTTGCGCTGTTCTTGCCAAATTACGCCATTGTTTCTTTAGAAAAAATCAGGACAATAAATTTCGGAATAGTACATTACACTAACCTTAAATGAGCCCTTTCTTATGATATGGACAGATTTACAATTTTTTCATAATTTATATTAAGGGTAGTTTTTGTGTGGCAGGGGTTGATTTTGGAAGATGTTTTTTGTGGTTTCGATGAGCCTTAAATGAGCCCTTAATTATGAAATAGAGTTTAACTCCATTCAACCACGTCATCTTAACGTTAAGCTAGCGTAACCCACGGTGTTTTTGAAAAATAGTGGAGTATTAAATTTTGCAATAGAGCATTAAATTACCCTTAATTATGAAATAGGTTTTGACTCGTTTCGAACATGTGGTTACGTCAGCTTAACGTTAAGCTAGCGTAACCCACGTTTTTTTTTTAATAGTGAAGCATTAAATTTGGCAAGAGGGCATTAAATTAGCCTTCAATCAACCCCTAATTATGAAATAGGTTTTAACCCGATTCGAACATGTGGTTACGTGAGCTTAACATACCGAATTTCATAGGCACGTTTGGTCGGATTTGACACTTCGTTGGTGATGGAACATTAATTTTGAACTTTTTGTGTACACCTCGTGGATAATATGTGTTAACAATTGAAAGTAAAAAAACAGTAGAATCTTTTTTTTTTTTGAGAAAATTAACATTTTTGGCAAAAAATGTGTTTGCTCCAATTTTTTTTTCTGGTAAAATTCGAAAAACCGAAAGTGGCAATGTCTTTTATAAACATCATCCTACATTGTTATACAAAACAAAAATGCGCTCGAACTATCTACAAGATTTAACAAGACGTATGTGTAAATTCGCTCCACACACGGTTACTTTTACCAGGCAAAAAATACACAAAGTACTTTAAGTTTTCTTTCATTTTCGTTCTGATGACGTATTAGATGCGTTTTACAAGTTTAGCGACCGGCAAAGTGCTTTGTGTATCTCTTTCTCTTGTATTTTTTAACATTTAAGACTTTCCTCATTTTTGAACAGTGCCTATTTGACTTAATATTAATAATTAAGCATTTTTACAATCACAGTTTGGACGGCAGAATATGCGGAATAATGAGTCACTAGAATATAAACACTTGTCGTGAGTTGCGTTTTAATGAACGCGACAAGTGGTTTATAAGGTTGTAAGCAGCCCTGAAGATTTATTACTTTTGGAATAGGAGCAGTCGAATTAAACTTTAATTAAAAGTTTAAGATAAGAATATTTGAGGTATTTCGAAAATGTTGTAAGCAGTTGAGTTTAGTAGACTCAGTTAAATGTAATTAAAAAGTATAAAAAACTCAAAAAGTCACCTGTAAAAAGTCCTTTCCAAATGGATTAGAAATTTTACGCAATATAGAATATTTTACGAATAGTCAGATGACGTATTTACACTATACAGCTTGCGTAGTTTTTGCGTTCATAGGTAGTGTTGTTATTTTAAATTACAAACACAGCATTTATTGAATAAATAATGTAAAATAAACTTTAAATAAATGAATAATTATTTAAAAATCGACTGCCCTGCTTAGCGTACGCAACACAGTAAATAAATAAGTTTGAATCAGTAATGGGATATTGCATGAAAAAGAGAATTTGAAAGGTTTACGAAATCAATGTCCTTTTCAGTAGCCCAGTAGCGTACAGTCGCGATGGATAAAGTCGAAAAAGGGTTCCGAAATGGCGCTCTCATTTCACGAGATTGAGATTGCGTGACTTCTTCCCAATCGAGAGGTGTTAGATAGCATTGGATTTTGCGATTGAAATCGTCCTCTTCAAAGGCCAGATACCGCCCTGCACCCGCCCCCCCCCCCCCCCCCGCACCCTTCCTGTTCACCCTATAACCATGCAACCGATCTCGTACTGGCGCTACGAGAAACGCACAAACATTGGGCGTGGTGGGGGTGCAACTACGAGTTTCTCGAACAAGATATCACTCACCTGGTTGGTACATTGGTCGTCAGTCGTTATCGGTAAGCCGGCCGACGCTCTCATTGCACAATACCACTACACGTACACTTAAATCACTACCATCGTAGCCACTGATCTTGCTTTCGACGTATCCTTTAACCCTTTTGCTTTCTGCTCTCGCAAATAAAATAATTGCTGTTAAGATAATATACAAAAAAGGCGACGAACTCCACTCACACTACACACACAGAGAACGAGTGTCACACTCGCAGATCGATAGGCTATTAGGTGCAAACGCCTTCAATTCGTCAGGACATTGCGTATACGGTGTGGAGGGCCGGGAACGTGTTATCCTGATGGAACTCCTTGGTGCACAAGGGGGTGGAAGCGCGGATACGCGACACAATGCTCGCAGGGGGGAGCAAATAGTGCACTGACTGCTGGTTCGCTAGGCTACTCCTTCGACCCGAGTCGCGGACTCAGAATCAGCGCATGCGTCACCGTATATGGTAGCGATGCGCCGCTGCTATCAAGCCCTTACCCAGCCTCTCAATTTTCGCGACCGTATTTCATCCCCTAAATCGGTACCCCGCTTCCCTCGACATCTAGACGTAACAAACGGGGATACGAGGGAAGGGCGGGAGCTGCTGATGGTGCTACTGCTGGATGATATCCGCAAATACGCGGAAGTCGCTGTGAGCGTCAAAGAAATTCAACCTAGAGCAGAGCAGCAAACTAAGGTTGATGTGAAAGAAAAATGTATGGCGGGCCTGAAAAGGGCAATATCTTTATGATTTGGGCTTTTACTCAAAGTCGGGCAACGGTTGTAGTCATGAAATGCACCAATACAGTGTAAACACTTACAGTAAAAAGATTTCCGTGCCAAAAAAGATTCAATTTAAATCGATTGACTGCAATTGCGAAATGAAATCGCCAATCGACAATTTTGGTGAAACGCAATTCATTTCGAACTCATTGAATTGTATTGAATGTCCAATTGTTAAACTTCAATTAAAAAATTCTTCCGTAAATTCGGTTCAATGTCTGCCACTACAGTGATTTGCTGACATGCAATAGAACTAGTATACGCTTTATTGCAGTGAATTGTTTGACATTTCAATGAAGCGATCTATTGAAGACAATTGACGAGTTTAAATTGAAAGTGCATTTTTTGAATGCTTTTTAATTGGCAAATAGGTTACAATTTCAGAATTAATTTATCTGGCTTAGAAATAGCAAAATTGTCATGAGTTCTTCAAATTTCAAATTTTGTGATGTGCCGCAAATAACAGTTTTGTGTGGTACCGTCACGGACCCAGTTTTGGGTCACTTAAGAGTAGGTACCGTGGAATTTCTAGTAAATAAGCGAAAAGTAAGGCTAAAGTATAAAAAAAAAATTTTGTCAGTCAAAGAATAGGCCTTTATGAACAATTTGCGTCCTGAAAAACTTCACAATTAGCATACCCGATTTAATTATAAAATAGAAAAGAAATTTCTGGACAATTGAATAGTTAGGAAAATCGAGTGATCATTTATTTAGACAATAAGTTAGTCATAAGGTAGGTCATTATTTTATTCTGCAATAAAAAGTGAAAACTGTTCATCGTAAATATAGTCTCACTTGAACTAGATACTGAAAAAGATGAGTGGTATGTTTTGACTGTGCAAACTAATCTCAAATCCATGCCTTCAAACTCATGCATCTTTGAAAAAAACTACTTCAAATTGACTCCGGCATTATTATAATGCATTAATACTAGTGGTATGCTAAGACTCGACATATATTTTTTAACGTTCCATCAATATTAGTAGTCTGAAAGAATATTTTTTGCTGACCGAAAATTGTACACTCATATAGAAACTGTACCCAATCAGCGGTCACCCATTTTTTACAACAAAAAGGTTGAAATGTGCCTTGAAACTATTTTTACTTAAATACAAAAATTTACTTACAAAAGCAGCAAATGTAGTTGAAAACATGCGGAGTCCGCAGCGTGTTTCGTTACGCCTAAACTTAGTCACGCTGCGACGAATCGACTGTCGACAGAGTTGCCTAGCTTCAGAATTTCTTTCACGCGCGCGCGCTTCTCCCGGGAATTCAAACTTTATTAGGTAGAAACTATGATAGTTAATTAATAGTTCAGAATTTTCTCGTCGTTTGGAAGCTTATAATGAATTGCTAATAAGCGTTTTTAGAACAATTTGACCGAAAATTGGGTCCTGATCGAAAACTGGGTCCGTGACGGTATCACTGCGCTAACATACTTTAATTTGCGCGGCGCGTGTCGTGCTGATGTTGAGTCAAGTGAGGCTTTGACGTTAATCTCCGAAATTCTCGAAGAGTCGGGGATTATTACAGTGTATTATAGCTCATTGTTCGCTTGTGATCTCTATGGCCAGCAGGGGGTGTGGGGAATCCATCCAATTTCGAGAATTTATTTTGCAATTGAAATCAATTCTTTGCGGCTCCTCTCCAGATGGTTTTAATTACAAACCGTCATTCCAAACTTCCACTTCGTTATAATTGGCGATCTTTTTTGCAGGCTTGATCGGTGCGCAAACTCTGGAGGCCAAACGCTTTAACATTTTTGTCTTAATTTTTTGCATACGTCATTTAGATAGTAATATCTCGGCGGTGCTGGCGTGTTTAAAAAAAGTCGGGGAAAATATATTGTCAATCATACCTAACAATATCATTTCTCTGATTTCTGTCAATTTAAGGAAACATTTATAGTTACTTTTAATACGAGTCCAGCGTTTTATTTCATTTTTCAAAAATGTATGAAAACGGAACTTGTAGCCATTATTAGCGACCAAATATCTGCCTCTCTCATTCACCATTATCTGAATTTTACTTACAGATTCCATTGTTGATGGGAAAAGCGGGATGCTAAATCGACTGACAATACTGTCGCTGAAAATACTAGCATCTACTCACTAGCAATAACAATCAGCTCCGGGCAGTCTCTTCACGGGACCGAGTTTGAGCGTTTGTCTGACCGCGGGACTGAGTTCGAGTGCAACCATATCTCGAACCTCTGAGATCCGGTTTTTCTGAAAAAGTTTATATTTTGTTTAATAATCGAAAACAAAAGTACAATAGCAGTGACGCTCAGTGTTAGCTGTCCCTGCATTTCTGCCGTGTGCTCGTGGACCCTTGGTAAACGAGAGGAGGCAGATACCCCGCTGCAAGTCGAGTCACCTGGAATGGATGACTCTTTCATTATTGTGAGATTAAGGCTGGTTACAAAAACTGAAATTATGAAAGCATGGAATAATTTAATTTTAGTTAGCCGAATTAATTTATTTATATAATTAGAAGAAAGTAAAAAAAAAAGATTTATGAAAATCGGTTTATATTTACTGTAATAATGGAAATCTGTAGCTAATAAATAACTTCTGTACATGTACACTGTTCATTCTTTGGTAAATTGACGCAACAGATTTAGAAAACATGAAAAATGTATCATTTTTAGCAGTTCAGTCGACCTGGAGCCTACAATATTCCACCGATTTGTCTATAAACGGAAAAACTACTCGAATTTTCAACCCAAAAAGACGATTTTTCAACAAAACAGTTGAATTTTCAAGCAAACATTTGAATTTTCATCCCAGATTTGTCCTAATAATTTTGTGGAAATTCATTTTACGCGCCTTTAAAGTTAAAAAGCTTCAAATTTTAAAATAGTAAACTCGATTAAAAATGTCTAAGCTGCAACCCAAATAGACCGGGAGCCCACGAGAAAATCACTGCATTATCTTATTCACCGTCATATTAATAGAATTAGTTATTTTAATCGAGTAAGAAAGGTACATAGTAGTACCGAGGTCGTTCAGCGGCACATAGATGTAAAAAATAATGACAAACATGTAATTTTTAAAAGTATTCTTGTCAAATCTTATTCACCGTGAAACTAGTTATAGTTAGTTGTTAATAAATAAATCATGAAAAAACGTTTCTTACACCTTGAACGCGGGAAAAACGAGTTCTTACGCTGCTTCGAAAGTAAAAGTTAAGAGCATCCACGACGCTCTTTTGCTACAGTGCGCACGCGGTAACTTATTTCATGTTAGTATATAAATGAGGTTTATCACGTTCATCACATATGAGTATGAGAAATAAATAATCAATAGAATGTGGAGTAATTATTAATTTATTCGAATCCTAATTTATTGTAATTTATTCTTTTTTATTCCTAAAGTCGAAATTGAGGGGAGAGCCGAAAACGCGGTGAGGGACTATGCGCCTTTATTGGGCGAGAGAAGAGTGAGAAGAAACAGGTTTCTATAGTCAAGACCCTTTTTATTGCGTGTCGATAAAATAAAAACCGACGATTAAAAAAATGGTCTCAATTTTATCGAGTTTCAATTTGTCAAGTACAAAATAATAAAATTTCAAATTTATATTATCCTAATAAACATCATTCGTAATGGGCGTTTCGGCAAAGTTATCATTTTAGTAATTTAATTTTTAATTTGCAATAAAGAGGAATTTTTTTATTATTATCGATGTACACTGAGAAAAATGGATTATACGAACTGGATAATAGAATTAAAGAATAATAAACCATATAGAAAAGTATATTAGAGCGTATAATCCATAATATTTTTCTAATATATGAAGATGTTACGAAATATAATCTCTAGATGTTAAATTCTTATCATCTTCAGGCATTAAATTGTAACATCTCGTATTTTAAAATATCCAGGCGTCTATGCAGCCTCAGATGGTACGTCGCACCGTGGCGCATGTCATATACATCCGTTTTGCATTGAAAGAAGTGATAATTAAGTTATAAAATTATTATTAGTGCCATTTAGATTTAGAGAATGGGTAAGTTTATATTTATTTTCATTACACATCACTGCCATTTGTACAAGTACAGAAAGTTAGCTTCCTTTACTTTTGTTTCTGTAGTCTTATGATAGCCACATTCCTGCTTATTGTGGGTTTAAAATATTGAAATTTGTTTCCAGTTCTACTTCCGAGCTCTTCTATCAAAATCTTGGATAGGTTTATAAATACGTCCGCACAAAGTATTATATATATTTGAGGTTATCTAATGGACCAGGTTTCTAATATGGATATTAGCCTTTAAAATCTTGGATTATAGATTTTATTATCTGAGATTATAAATTTTTATAATCCAAGATATTATCCTGTAATATCTATTTCCTAATATCTATAGATTGTAATTCTAATAATCTGGATCGCTGTCCCATAGTTAATAGTCCAAGATTATATCCGGTAACATATTTTTGATTACCTCATATAATCCATTTTTCTCAGTGTAATTTCATGAAAGAATTGTTTTTAATTTTTTTTATATGGTTCATTCATTTTTCATGTTCAAACGTGACAAATCCGATT
Source organism: Andricus coriarius (assembly GCA_932066315.1). Lineage (NCBI taxonomy): Eukaryota > Metazoa > Arthropoda > Insecta > Hymenoptera > Cynipidae > Andricus > Andricus coriarius. Next base: position 171 of record CAKNWT010096184.1, on the reverse strand, counting down.
TATATACTAACATTAAATAATAATTACCGCGCGCGCACTGCGGCAAAAGAGCGTCGTGGACGCTCTCAATTTTCACTTTCTAAGCAGAGTAAGAACTCGTTTGTACCGCGTTCAAGGTGTGAGAACATATAAATTTTAAAGTGAATAAAATTTGACACCCCCCCCCCGCCC
>CAKNWT010096176.1:0-11044 GCA_932066315.1 Andricus coriarius | reverse complement strand
TTAAAGGCATCACAGAACAAATAGGAAAAATTCTCAACAAACACAACATCCAAACCATATTTAAACCACCTGCAAAAATAGGACAACTTCTAAACAATCCTAAAGATAAAAAGGCACCTCTCAGTGATCCGGGAGTATATGAAATCCCTTGTTCTTGTGGCAAAGTCTACATTGGAGAAACCGGGAGGGCGGTGAGCCAACGTGTAAAGGAACATGAGAGTAAAGTCAGGCTAAAACATTTCACGCAATCAGCACTAGTAGTTTTGCACACGATTGAAACCCGAAAAAGCTTTAAATTTTGAATTTAAATTTATCATAATGAATCATCGTGAAAGCATTAAATCTATTATTAATATGCAACATTCTTTTGAAAGATGCGAGGATAGAACAAGTTGATAAGTACGTATATATTGGTAGTTTTTTACTACTGACAGTATGGGAGCAATTACCAGCAGTAAAAATATAACAAATAAAGCTAAACTTGCAATATATAACTCTGTACTTGCAACCCCAGTGTTATACGGCAGCGAGACCTGGACCTTCCAAGAAAAGGATAAGAGTAAAATTTAGGAGGTGAGCACGAAATTCCTGCGGTTAAACGCTAATGGACAAAGTCAGTAATGAGAGGATTCTTAAAGAATGCGGTGTATAGAAAACCCTGTTTAACAAAAATGAAAGAAATTTTTTGAAATATTTTGGGCATCTTGAGAGAATGAAAGATGAACGTCTGACGAAACAAGTATATAGAGATAAAGTAAATGGTAGCGTACCCAGAGGCAGACTGAGGAAAGAATAGTGGGAATGTGTGAATGAGACCCTACGTTTAAAATATATAAGAAGCCATAGAAACACAAGAGCTTGCATCAGAAAATGCATCGACGTAAAGGAAGCTAAAGAGGTATGCCAGGACAGTAAAGTGTTTCGACAAATAGTTTATAAGATATGCATGATAAAGGGTGTCAGTGGAGTGAGAGACGCCTGAAACGAAAGACCTTGGATATTAATTGGCCCGCGCGGAGAGCTTTACATGGCGAATTTGTAAAGCTCTTCACCTGCGGTGATTGTTAGAGAGATTGATCACCGACCTGGGTCGGATCAGTGTTGTGGAATGAACGTGTTCAAATAAGCAGCACGGATATTCTAGATTAATCTAAAAAACTATACCCCCCCCCCCCCCTTAGACCACCTTGTACACTTCTCTCTCGGTGGCTCAGGCGGTTAGGCCGGTTAGGTATGTCAAATTAGGCACACTGTTCTCAATAGATCATTTGATTGCATTACAAAAGTGCGTCCGTGATTGATGACATATACCGGGACAGCCTCGTGCAGATTATTTTAAAAATCGAAATATAACAATAAATGCCTTCGACATATTGGGCTGTAACCATCTTAAGCCTGAGACAAAAATGAACTGCCTGATTTTTTATACCATAATAATAATTCACATAATAGTATCATTTGATGCGAATAAAGTTAAGATGTAACTATCTTAACTTCGGGCTCATCAAATGATCAAACACCGATCTTAGAAGGTTAAACAGAACCATCCGCGTAGAAATGACGAAGCACCGAATGCTCCACAGTTCCGCGATTGAAAGTGTAGTTCTACCACGAAATAGAGGGGGTAGATGCATTGCAGATGTCAAGGAACTGTGTACGTCACAAGTTATATAGTTTTGAGACTATTTTAACAGCAAGCGAGATGTTGCGCTTTAGAACACCATTTGTACAGCGGATATCAATTACACACCCTGGAATTTGTCCTCAGATGAGGCCTTGAACATCAGGACAAAAACCATAAAGGAATGAAAAACGCAATGGAGATAAAAAGCCCTCCACGGCGAGCACCCCAAAACGTTTGATCAACAAGAAGTGGATAGTGAGGCATCCAATATTTGGCTGAAAAAGAGCGTCCTGTATCCTGAAACGGAAGGATTCGTCATTGTGATTCAGGACAGGGTTATCAGCACCAGAAATTAACACAAACACGTGTTACATCAAGAAGTCGTAGACCGGACCCGATTATGTGGAGATACCAACGAATCCATCGATCACATTATTGATGGCTGTCGCGTAATGGCTCAGAGAAAATATACGCACGGACCCAGGTCTCTTAACAGAATGGATGCCTTTCTATAGATACATTCCAATGCCCGTTTCAGAAAACGAATATTACATCTTATCTGCAGGTGACCTATATAACTAAGATTCATAAGTACAGCGAGCTAAGGCATGAAGTGAAGCCAACCTAGAGGAATGTGAAACATAAACCTATTCATCCTATTGCAATTTCGTCCAGAGACAGTGTGCACGCAAGATGCACTGAACAACTTGAACATTTAGGAGTCAGCAGGGTACTGGCAGCAGCTCAGAAGGCAGTTTTATTAAACACCTGTCGCATTGGAGGGACTGATGGTAGCTCTAAGAAGACATCCAGTGGCAATTGTTGTCACCTCCAACGCTCGCGGCCCCTGTGTGAGAATAACAGCGGTAAAAGACGAACTGCAAACCACACCATGCTTCTAATTTTATACCTATAACATCATAGCAAAAAATTTCAAACATCGTATTAAATTAACTTATAACACCCTCATCTCATCAGTCACTTGACTTAGTCTGTGGCTATGATGAAAAACCGGGTTCACCCGAGAACAAGTTTGAAAAAAAATATAATTGAAAAAAAAGTTAAATAACCACCGCAGGGTCCCACTGGGAGCAACTGCCATCTATGAAAATTACACCGGCTTCCAGTAGAACCGCGATAAGTCACACGCGTCATGACTACGTGTCATGACCGTGAAATGGGTGGCCACAAGGGACGACAAAATCACAACACAGTGATAGTTTCACACCTCCGAAAGCACCGTTCACAAGGACAATTACTTTAATCGAATATTTTCGGTACAGTCGTTTGCATCTCCCTTTTATGGCCTTGATACCCCTCCTCCTTTTCCTTCTCCTTGGCAGTGATATTGTAGTCGGCCGAAACCGAGAATTCGATCATGAATATAGTTCGTTTCTCGAAGCCTCGAGGGTGCAATGGAAACTGTTGTCCGAAAATCGTAGTTCCAGGAAGTTTGGCACTTCTCGTTTTCGACAATTGACTTTATATTCCTCGGAGCGTTCGGCAGGGCAGGGTCACAGCCAACGCCGTAAGACCGACGAAGATGGTAATAAATCACTCTTAGGACCGCATTATGTCTGTAGAGATACGTCGTTCCCGCGTCAGTGGGACACCTGGATAGTATGTATACTAGGTACTCCGCGTATGCATGACACGCTCTGCACCTATCACTGGGAACTTCTTGACGAAAATGCGATCACGGTATACTGAAGATGAAAATGACACCGTCCTGGCATGCGAAAATGAAACCCTCTGTAACTGAATTAGGTCCTGATGATCTGAGAAAAGCTTCGACACTTCTGTGAAAGTTTCCGTGCATTTTCTTGTCCAGTAGGTGTTGACGTAATTTTGTAACCTCTGCTTTCTTTACGTCGGCTTTTAGAACTGAGGCATCTAGATAAAATAATGCACTTTCCTCACTTTTTATGTTAAAATTCAAGCCAACGTTCTCGGCTGCCTGCTCCGTGGCTTTGTAAAGGAACGCTCCTTTGCTTATCATCTCGTGTTTCCTGATCATGTTTGGGAGAGCATCTCTGCCATTTTCAACGGCGTCAACTGTTCTTAGAACAATTCGGTTATAAAGACATTGGAGATTCAGAAGTCCGCGTCCGCCTTAACGGCGTGAGACGTATAATCGCGTAACGGACGAATTGATATGTAAGTTCTTGTGCATACGCATAATCTTACGCGTGGCGATATCAAGGGCCGTAAGCTCGTTCTTCGTCAATTGAACCACCCCAAACGTGCACAGTAGAACCGGGACGGCAAGAATGTTAGTCGTAGATCCCTTGTTCAACGCTGACAGATCTGAAGACCAAATCTGTCGAAGAAGATGCTTGTATCTGCTTCAGTGAGACTCCTTCACTGATTTTATGTCCTGAATGCGGCTTTGAGGCACGCCCAGGTATGTATAGGTCTCTCCAGTATCAAGATGTCTGATAACACATATGAATATGCACAAGCTCAAGGTCCTCGGGAACGCCAGTAATCATTCCTTTCTTCAGATTAATCTTGACACACTTGTCCAATCCAAAGTCCACACCAATCTCTCCCGTGTACCCCTTGACGATATTTAAAGCAAGTTTAAGTTTGCTTGCACCAGAAGCATAGATCTACATGTCATCCATATAAAATACATGAGTGACCTTATGCTCGCGATGATCAGTGTCGCCGCAGAGGTATCCCAGAGAATTGAGCAGTGCAAAATAGAGACAGAAGTGTGATGCAAAACCAAATGCCTCATGGTGTCACCTTGAAAAACGCCTCTCTGGAAGGTGACGTTGTTCGTTGTCACACGATAATTTCCAGATCAAATAGTAAATCTAGTTTTTCAAAAAGGCATCAATATCTCTATGCATCTCACTATGTGTGAATGAACCTTCAAGCTTTCAAACAGACAGATGATGAGTCTATGAGAGGTTGAATAGAAAGCTTTCCGCTAGTCAATCCAGACCATTGACAGGACGCGCTGATGGACTGCTGCATCTTTGCAAACGCACCTGTCAATTAGCAGAATCTCCCGGCAAACTTTTTTCGAGCCACGTTGTTCGTGCAGCTCTCTCCACACAGGCTCAATTTTTCAAACAAGCCTGTCGTTTAGGACAGCTGCAAAGATCTTATGCAGCGTGTTCAGACAAGTTATTTGCCTAGAATTCTTTGTGTTGGACAAGTCGCCTTTTTTTGGTAGGAGTATAGTGCGTTTGAACACCAGCCGCTGAAGAATGGGCGTCTCCGACTTTAAACATGTGGTGAATATGCGGGCCAAATGTTGGTGTTTTGAAGTAAACTTCTTCCACGAAAAGTTCTACATACCATCTGGTCCTGCAGCGGAAAAGTTCTCCGTGCCCCTAAGTGCTTTTTTCACCTCTTTGTCAGCGATTGATGGATATTCCTCCTCAAGATGTTATGAGGTTATCGTAAAACTCCTTGAAGAGGATAACATTATATGTATCTTCTTGCAACTGCACTGTTTTCGGCATCTTGTATACCTCTCTTGAAAAAGTCGCTACCTCGCTAAGCTTTGGTGGATTTTTCACAGAAACAGGGAGATCGCTGAAGAGGCGCCGTGAGTCAGCGAGAAACTGTTGATTCTCCCTGATCGATCTCTCCCTCTTCTGTATTTTTCTTCTTGCGTCAGATAACACCTGTATTTTGTCACCAATATGCTGCTTGATTATCAGCAGCTTTGACTTGTTCAGTGTGTGATTGTAGATCCTCAGTTCTTCAACGAACTTTCGATACCTTTCCGTAATGGTCTACCAGATGTTATGTAGTTAATCACTCACTGAACACGGGACGCATTCTGCTTTGCCCAGCCAATCTTCTTGTTCAGTTGATGCAAGCGTCTTTTAGGTTTTAATTCAAGCGTCGGTTTTAGCCTTTGATGCGAATCAGCTAAAGCTCTCGCAGAAGCCATAAAGTGAAAAATTGATGTTTCAGAGGTCGGACTCTTCCGAGATATCCTTTCGAAGGGTCCATTTCAGCCAGGCGTTGGAGCTTAGGAGGAACCTGGATGTTGATGTTCCTTCCTGTCCTGAAATCGCGATCATCTCACAGGTACCTGATTTGCAAGGTTGGTCTCAATGTTATCTGAGACGGTACCTCTTGAAATTTTTCTATGCACTTTTACTGAGGTTCTAGTGGTTCGGATCCCACCCTAAGCTGTAGGTCCGCCCATCATGGACTTGGCTGTAACCCAGTCCGTGGATGATGCGGTGAAAAACCAAGCTTGGCCCAATATATCAAGTTAGGCATACTGCTCTTATCAGATCACTTTATTGCATTAAAACAATGCGTTCATGACTGATGAAATCTACCGGGACAACCCCGTGCAGACTATTTAAAAATCAAACTCTAAAAAAAACGCCTTCCTCATTTTTTTGAATAATTTCAAATTTGGTAAATAGTATTTTTTATTTATCCATTTCTCCACTTGATATATTTAGAATTTCTAAATAAATTTGCAAAGAATCTGATTTTTGGAAATGTATTAAAATTTCAAATTTGGAATAGTGGGTAATTTGAAATTAATTTATTTGGATACTTGATAAATTTAGAATTTATAAATACATTTTCAAAGAATCCATTTTTGGAATATTACGATTTTAAACTTGGTAAAGTTGGAATTTATTTTTTGACCAATTAATAAACTGTGATTCTGAAATTATTATTCAAAAAGACCTATTTTGGGATATTAGTATTTAAAATTGGCTAAAGTGGATAATTTTGACATTTATTTTTTAGGCCACTAGGTAAATTTAGGTTTTCTGTATAAAATTTGCATAAAATTGATTTATTTTTCTATTTGATAAATTTCGAGTTTATAAATAAAGCAAAGAACTTACTTTTGAAATTTTGGAATTTCAAATTTGGTAATTTGAACATGTTTTTTTTGGCACTTGATAAATTTAGAAGTTTTGTTTTTTTTAGAAATTTAAAATTTGGTAAATTTGGTAATTTGAATATGTACTTCTTTGGAAAATTGATGTACTTAGAAACTTTGTACATTCGCAAGTCAGATCTGCGAGAAACGAGCTCAATATTTCTTTATCCAAATAGAGTTTAATTTTCTTCTTTTATTTGCTTTTATTGTAAGTTTTGTTTCCAATGTGAAAACTACTTTGCTAACAGCTAATGCTTTAAAACTTGTAGTAGGGGAGACCGGGGCTAGTTGGGACACGGGGCTAGTTGGTACAAAGCGAATTTTAATACTAATATTGAACATATCGCGCCATATGTTGTACAGTGGTCGAACAGATTATCGCGGGGAAAGTTGGGACGATTAAACGACTTAACGTATTTAGAGTAGTGCTAAACATAGCTTGTGGGTTTACGTTATTGCTTAAACTTTTGCTTCAACTTGGAATTTTTCTGTCTTCACCGAAAATCTAGAAAGATGAAATCTGAAAATGATATAAAGTGACTCGATAAGCTTTCTTCGTACTTGAACACATCTGGAAAATTAAAAAAATAAGTCAAATGCCTTTAAAAGTTATTGTTCCAACATTCTTCCTTTTTAAAAACAACTACAGATTTTCTAAATTAACATTGATTTATTTGTCCCAGCCTGCCCCGTATACGGGGCAGGTTGGGACACAGGACAAGACCTCAGTTACACACTCGCCAACATTTATATAATGAATATTATGCGCCCAAAAAATTCACATCAATAGCCAATGATATGCACTTCAGCAGCAAGTATAGAATAATTCTGAAAAAGTTACTAGAAAGACGCGAAAAATTCTGGAGTCGTAGTTGTCCCAACTAGCCCCGGTCTCCCCTACATAAAATTGGCGTGCGACTTGCGGTCGCTGGCGACTGTCCCACATGTCATACAATCTGTCTTCGTTCTCGTCGTTACTCGTCGTTATTCGAAATACGGAAGAACTAATAGCGCCATTCGATTCTGCGAAAAAAATTACATCAAATCCATGTATTGGACAATTTTTGGCTCCACCCAATTTGTTATGTAGAGGGTGATTCTGAACTCATCATATTCCTTGCACATACACATTCCTTGTACAAAACTGAACAAAAAACTAATGTGACAAAATGTTGCACGATCAATAGTTTTCAAACTCTTGAGAGTTGTAAAGAACCAATGGGAGCTCGCTATTCCCGCGCGTACATAAGCATCTTGCGCGAACTCTAGAACGTGATGCACTTCAAGTCAGTAATTCTAATATTCGCCAGAGACAAACAATTTCGAAGCAACGTGAAGTTCTCAAAACAAACCACCCTCTTTACAACTCTCAATAGTTTAAAAACTATTGATCGTACAACATGTTGCCATGGTAGTATTTTGTTCAGGTTTGTTCAAGGAATGTTTACGTGCAAGTAATATGATGAATTCAGGATCACCCATTATAGTGTGAATATAAATTATATACCATGTAATTGGTTATATATACTACGTCACCTATTGCGTTCATAAAAAAAGGTGAAACACATACACTTTATGTAATTTTTTTAGCTCAATCGAATGGCGATATTAGTTTTTACGTATGTCGCATTTTTAAACTAATTATTTGTTTTAAATTGTTTTAATAATTAAATTATAATTTTTCACTTTTGAGTATTTTATTTGTCTTGTAGCATGTTTCTGGTGTTTCACTGATATATTTGATGTTAATTATAAGAGTTTGAAAAAAAAACATTTTTCATGCCACTTACATGGTTATAACGGAGTACGATCTTTGACGATATTTTTCTCAAAAAGTATTACCATTTTCCAAGTTTTTTGTATAGATCTACAGAGCTCTATCAACTCTTGATAGGTAACATCTTGGCAGTTAAAGTGTGATAAACCGTTTTAGCGTAATAAATGTGAAAGTTGAACTTATGTTATCAATATTATTGCATTTTTTAAAGATCTAAAAGTATAGAGTAATATTAATCATATTTATCTTACCAATTGTCATAACCATGGCCCAGACAAGAACCACTCTACGTCCAACTGCACCATCTATGTTCCAAAACCAAAATGGTATAAAAGAACAATAAAAAATTTCATCTCCTAGTTCAGTGCCAAAGATGAACAAGTAATACCAAAAGAGATTTTTTATTCTAAATTTTTGTGGCTCGGAATCTGATGTTGCCGTGATTTCTCCACTGCTGGAATCATAATCCTTCTGCTTTGGTAAAATTTGTTTCCTTGACAATTCTTCGTCACTAGAACTTGGTTCATTTGCAAGATACCTATTTAAATAAATGTTTGCGATGTTGACGCCTTTCTTTTTTTCATTTACTATTTTTTCACTGAAATCAGATTCTTCCCTCTCCACTTTTTTCTTCTCTGCTTCCAAATTTTCATTGCGATGTATTTCGACTCCAAACAAATTTTGGATTCTCGCGACTAAGTGTGGGTCTTTTAAGTATTCTGTCATTTGCTCCCACATTTTCTAAGGTTTCTAAATTTCGGTGTCTACTTGAATTTTCATTATGCACTCAAAGCCTGAAAATAAATAAAAACTAAAAGTTAAATATTAAAGACTTGACTGAAATTTATGTTTTTTTTTTTAATTCAAAAGATTTTGCGAGAATTGGATTTGAATATATATTTATTTACCATGGCTGTTTGATTATGATTTAATCTTTTGAATATTATGTCCATTGCCAAACTTGCAAATTATCCAAAGAGTACTTTAATTGCAAAATCATTTTGTTAAATCAGGTAGAGAATTGAGGTGCCGGATGCAAAGACGAGATATAGAATTATTTTGCTAGAGTGGAAAGGCCCCTGAGCACTTAAGAATGAAGTTTCGAATTTTAATTTTTAAAATACGTATCCACGTTAAAAGGATACAAGTATGTAGTATCATGTTATGCGGCCGAAAAAATTAGCTAAAGTTCAAAAGGTTTGTTTGAAAAAAAGTAAATTATTTTTTTCTGACGAGTTGCATAATTCGTGGACAAACAACTTGCATTATTTCGGGAGTCAAACGAATTTTGAGCAAGCGAGAACTGTAAGGTTCAAAGAAGTTTTCTGGAAATTTGTACTTCAATTAAAATAACAGTGAACAAACTGTCGATGTTTTAATTTTCTGGCCGTTATGACGCTAGCTGCAGGGTTAGTTGAAACTGTGCACTCTGTATTGAATTTTTGGGATTATTAAAATAAAAATAAATTCAAGAATATAAATAATATTAAAGGAATTAAAGTGGAAATTGTATATTTATCAAGATTTTGATTGCTAAATATTAATTATTTAATTAAACAAATAAAATACAAGAGATTTAACTTTCACTCCAAAAAGAATTCTAATAAAATTTACTGATTAATCTAACCAGATTTTTTTATTTAAAGCTTATCATTATTATTACTTTGAAACAATAGTAGTTGTATTCTATAAATTATCTTTCATTTTTGAAATAAAAACCTTCACTGCATTTATGTAATAAAGTTGTCGATAGCTTTCGTAATACGTATTTAGATAGCACTTTTAAAACAAAGAAAATATCACGTTTTATTGAAACTATGTGCTCTGCTCATTAAAGGAGATCATGCTGAAATTATCTGTTTATTTTTGGTTAAAAACAATCGGAAAGTGTGTGCAAGTATGTTTACAAATAGAAATATGTGTACGGATTCTTTATTTTTAAGACTTAAATAAAGTTCATGTTCCTAGAAATAGCACTTCTCGCACGTGGTCCTACTTCAAAATGCAGAAAACGGGAAAATTTTTTTAAACAATTATATTTGTTTCATATTTTAAACTATGTAAGTCTAAAATATTTACAAAAGTGCAAAAATAAAACACAGCCAGTTTGTTTGCGAGAAACGTTTTCTTCCCGATGATATTGCCTGGAAAAGGGAAGTGAATGATCCTGATGCTGGAAATGTTACAGCATTGGTTTGTGTATAAATTATAATTAATATATTTATAATAATTCCTTTGAATGAGGTTAGAAAAAATTAATGAAATACATTTTTTAATTTTAACTGCTTTAATTATAATGTCTTAATTGTAACCTAAAAATAGCTGTCGTTCATCATCTGGTTATTATATTTATTCTACACTTAAGTTCCTTTTCGTTCGGGATGATTTTTGGTTTAAAAAATAAGTATATAATTAACCGAAGATGAATAAAATTTTGACATCTGTTTTTCTGATATTTTATTGTCATGGAAAATAATTATGTACCAGGTGTATAAGCTTAAATCCGCTGTTTGCTCAATGATGGCGGTAGTGAACATATTTAGCTACAATAGAAACGTCATCGTTTTTTTTGTGTGAGTTCGACACCTGGCTACATAAATCAGTGCACATATTCAGTTTTTTTATACAACAACATAAATTTTTCCTTGAGTAATCATGTCTAGTTTTGTGCCAGAAAAGGAGCATTTGTGGGAAGCTCTACTTTTTTGCTTCAATTTGAAGAAATCGGCTGCCGAATCACATCGAATGCTTGTGAAGGCCT
>CAKNWT010096166.1:0-15925 GCA_932066315.1 Andricus coriarius | reverse complement strand
TTTCAGAAAAACCCGCAAATTTCTAGCATTACTCTAAGAGAAGATAGTTACAAACAATAATATATTGTATGATCAATTACGTTTGTTAAATTGCATTGATTATTATCTCGATCTACGTGAAAAGTGCACAAAAAGTTGAACATTTCAGAAAAAACCGCAACTTTCTATTTAAAAACAATAATTATTTATTTGTATTCTATGGCGAATTGTGAAGAGAAGTGTTGAGTTTCAACTCGATTCACCTAATATCATTTTTTTAAACTAATTTATTTTTTTGTGGATCCAAATAAATTTGAGCAAGATTTGCATGAATATTCGAATAAAAAATTTGAATCACCCTATCCACAATCATTCATTTTAAAGCTCAATTATTAAAACTTAAAATAAAGTACCTGTAAACATCTACAATCGTCTTGTCGCTTTTCTTACACGATTGTGGAGTTGCTGGCCTCATCATTTCCGCCCTAAGAGACTTGAGTTCCCTCTCCTTATCCTGCAGCTTCTTCTGGAGTGTCTGCGCCTTTACCTGCTGAATTCTTAAATCTTCCATCAGGTCAGTTTTCTCACAGCGTTCCAGTTCCAGCTCTGACTTTAATTTCCGTAACTCCCGACTTCTTTCACTCATTATTCTATGACTCTGGGCAGATCGTGCAGCAGGAGAATTAAAAAAGTCCTTGAGTGGTCGAGCTTTTGGTGTCAGATGAGGAGTTTTTGGATCCGAGAGTTCAGCGAGTTCTGCATCACTGAGTTCCGAGATAACAGAGCTCAAATACTCTCTTGTGATACTTCTCCCTTGGGGAAGTGCACTTTCCAGAAACACTTTAATCTTGACTTGCGTCTCGTGATGCAGTTTTGCACACATCGGTTTGTGAAAAGTTGGTTCTTGAGACGTTCGTAATAATAAAAGAGAAGCGATGAGCACGCTGTCCAAAGGCGTTTCTTCGCCATTAGTGTTTGATAAAAACTCTGGATATTCATCTGGCGACAAAAACAGAGCGAATGATATTTTCTGGTGGCGAATGAAAATTGAATTTAACAACTTTGTAAGTTACAGGGTTGCTACAAGATCCCAATTTCGAAATTCCCTGACTTTTCCTTGACCGTTCTTAATTTTTCTTTTAAGTATAAAAACAACTTTACAAATAGAAGATCAATAATGTTGATGCAAGAAATGGTTGTTGCTAAATTTATTTTCAACGTTTTTAGTGACAAGATTCTTACAGAATTTTTCAACTCAAGAAGATAAATTTTGAGCAAAAAATGGAAGAATTAAATTATCAGTTAAAAAAATTAATTTTCAACCAAAAAAAAGGAATATTCAATAAAATAGTTCATTTTCACCAGAAGTGATGAATCTTCGACAACAAAAATGAATTCTCAACAAAAAGTGTAATAGTTGATACAACCATTTAAAAATATTTTATTTAACAATTTTCAATAAAAGAGTAAGATTTTCAAACAAAGATATGAATTTTTAACTAACATTATAAATCTTCAAGCAAAAAAGATAAAGCTTCTTCCGAAAATGGAATAGTTGCGCTTTAGAGTTAAAACATTAATTTTCAACTTAAAAGACGAATTTTCAACCTAATAGTTAAATTTTTAACCAATGGAATTATTTTATAACTAAAATGATAAATATGCAACCACAAAAATGATTTTTTAACCAAATAGTTTAATTTTCAACTAAAAAATATAAATTTCCAGTAAAAAAATTAATTTTCAACCGAATAATATAATTTTTCATCCAAATAGTTATACTTTTGAACAAAAAAATGAATTCGCAACTACTAAAATCAAATTTCAATAAAAATAAAATAAATTTTCGACAAAAAAGTGGATTAGTTAAATTTTCAGTAAAAAAAAATATAATTTTCAATAAAAAACACTAATTTTTAACTAAAAGGATGAATGAGTTACCAAGAAGATAACGATTTGAACAAAAAAGATGAATTTTCAACTGAAGAAGATACGTTCTCAATCAAAAATGTAATAGTTGATATTTGAATTAAATTTTTTTTAATTTTAAACCAAAAATAGTTAAATTGAACAAACAAACAAAAAACGAATTTTCAACAGAGTAGTTGAATCCTCAACGAAAACAGATTAATTTTAAACCAAACAGTTGTGATTCTTAACCCAGAAAGATGAAATTTCTATTAAAATAGATTAATTTTAAACCAAAAACAATAATATTTTACAACTATGTAGTTGAATTATCAAATTAAAATAGAATAGTTAAATTTTCAAGCGAATAACATAAATGTTGATCAAAATAATTAAATTTTCAACCGAACAGAAATAATTTGCAACCACGAAAAAAGATAAATTTTCGACAAAAACTGGATTAGTTCAATTTTCAGTTCAAAAATTAATTTTCAATAAAAAAAGACTAATTTTCAACCAAATAGACAAATTAGTCACATAGAAGATTAATATTCTGCCACAAAAGATTTAAATTTCAATCAAATAGTTGAATTTTCGATTGAAGAAGATATATTTCCCACCAAACAAGGAATAGTTAAATTTACAGTTGGAAACATTATTTCAACTCAAATTATGAAAATTTTCAACGAAAAAAGATAAATTCTCAACAAAAAATTTAATAGTTGACATATCAATAAAAATGTTTAATTTAAACCAAAAACAGTTGAATTCAACCAAAAAATATGAATTTTCAACAAAAATTCTGGAATTCCGTCCTGTAGCAATCCTGAGATATTTTAAAATCGATGGAAAAAAAGAAAATAATTTACATTTAAGAGAGAAATCTTTGAAAATATTTTCACTTGGTAATTACCTCGAAAAAAAACTTGTAATAATTCTTTCTCGGTTCGATTGCTTCCTTGTGCCTTCCAAGAACTGTATCAGTAAATAAATGTATACACATTATTATTGAAATGTAAATAGTTAAACAGTATTTTGCTATAAAATAAGTTGTCGAAGTCTGATACTTGTAAGAATATCATCATTTAAATAGAAAAATGACTGTAGGATTTAATTGAGTAAGTTAAACCTAAATTATGTCAAATAAATTAATAAATAATACCTTATCGAATGGATAATCCTGCTAAAAATGGGACTTTCATCAAGTTCCTTCGGCTCTTTGACAGGGGATTCGGATACACCCAGGCAGTTTATCTAAGGCCCGAAAAGAGAAAATTATTTCTATAAAATCCATAACAGTTTTCACAGATGTATCCTCCAATTGCAAACTAATTTTTGTATCCACGACACTTTTTCTTTGACCTCGTTCCAAAACGATCTAAGTAAACTGACTTTTCATAAACTTAAAACTAACCTACTGTGACATTTTCTGCATCATCTTTCCACAATTAATTGAGCAAAACGATAAAGAAGTGTGAAAACTACTGATTTTAATCATATTTTGCAATAAATTCTAAGAGAGATAATATGTAAAGTTTACGGCATGTAAACAAGGTAAACACAGGTAATTTGGTGGACAAATTTCGCTCACTTCACTCAATCTTCAAGACTCACCCATTCTAAAATAGTTTGGGCCCACGGTGCCATTATTGCAAGACAAACATGTGATATTTACATTAAAAAATACAAAATATACAATATAACGCCGACAGTGTCAACTGAATCGGAGTCTACCGTTAAAAAGCTTCGGCATTTCAATTCAAAACAACATTGAGTGCTCTTATTGGATGTCGTCAAAGACGCCATTACCTCGTGCTGATTGGCGGATTTGGAGCCGCCAATTTTCAAATGGAAATAATGAAGAGGATGAAAGAGCATATTATAATTGGAAATTTTCTGAAAAATGACATCACATTAAAAAAACAAAAAATGGTTGCCCAATCAAACTGAACAAACTTAAATGTACAAATTCAATAAAATTGTTCCCTTTCCCCTTCTTCGTCACATATCATCAAACAAAACTTGACCTTTGACTTTAACTTTCAAGTCAACATCTTTTCTTCGATTTAATTTGAAAATACCCTCAAAGAGGGAAAATAGGATGATTTTACACGAAAATAGGTGAATAAAATCTTTGAAATAAAATTAATATATAGGTACCATATTAAATTAAATGTGCATATAAAATGCTTAATATTCGGTGTTGAATTTTCAACCTACAAAAACGAATTTTCAACCAAATAGTTGAATTAAAAAAAATAATGATCAAATAAGCAGTTACATTTGCAATCAAATAGTTGAAATTCCAAGCGAAAGGGTGAAGTTTCAACAAAATAGTTGAATTCTTAACCAAATAGTTGAATTTTCAATCAAATGGTTAAACAAAGAGGATTATAAACTTCAACCAAAAATAGTTGAATTTACAAATAAATTTGTAAAATTTTAAGCTAAGAAGATAAATTTCTTAGAAGACAGTCGAATTACTAATAAAAAAATATCTGAATGAAAAATAGAAAAGTTTATATTTCAACCCAACACAAATTTTAATAAAAAATGAAAAACAGTCGAATTTAAGAAGAATAGTTGAATCCTCATCCAAAAAATTTATTTTGAACAAAACATTTGTACTTTGAACCAAAATAGATTAATTTTCTACCAAAACCAACTAAAAAGACGAATTTTCAACAAAGCCGATGTTAAATGTTAAACTAAAAACTATCAATTTTCAACAACAAATAGCATGGTCTATAATTATAATATTTGATTACATTAAACTTAATCAATTTTTTAATTATAACTGATTGAAATATTTTCTTTACAGGTATATTAATTTTTTCATACCTTTAGTTATTCCCTATAAATAATCCCTGATGAGGAGTTTTAAACTGGCCTCGAAACATGTTGATCCCCTTGTAGTATAAAAAGGACGGAGAAAGAAAAAAAGTGAGAGGTTGGTTTTTGGTTGACTTTTTTTCGGCTAATGAGCCGAAAAGTGAGGCTTTTTGGAAGTTTATTTTTTAATTGTGAATAATTTGTTTGCTTATTCTGCAAAAGTTATTCATGGTAAAATGGATTTCTTCTCAATCCTAATTAAAAATTTTGTTTTGTTATAGTTTACAATTGTTTACGACAAATAATAATTGTAAAGTTCATAAGGATATTATATATAATTTTAAATTCATATTTGTGATAAAAAAAGCATTCCTTCGTTTAAATTTAAGATCTATTATTTATTTTCAAGGTGTAAAATCAAATAATTATCCTGCCATTCACTTTATAAGTCTATTTTGTGATCGAAGAATTATTTTTAATAATTTCACAATTATTATTTGTTGCAAACAATTTTTTTGGACATTTAATCATTTTAAATAAGCGCGCCCTGAATTGCCAATCCGAATTTAGGCGCGACGCATGCGCAGGGCGAAAATAAACCAGATTGGGAGCATTATTCAGCTCAGATTCCGAGAGCCATTGAACTAAAGCGTTCAAGAGAATGCACGGAAAAGAAGCCAATCAGCGTTGGAATTAAGAGAATTAACATTTTTCCTAATGGTGTGGGAGTGTCTGTGAGGAGCCTGTGTTGTGTTTAGAACTCGTGTTTATGTTTGTGCTGATTTGTGTTTCTGTTCGTTCCTCTGAACCTCTGTTTTATGGCTCTTCTTGCTCATCTGCGCGTTGGCCGTGTTGACTGGGCAGCTGATTTCGTGTTCACTCGTGTTTGTTTTGACTCATTACAAATAAAAAGTATCGTTCCTTGCTGTTCTGATGACGTTTTACTGCAAAATATCCACTGCGCTTGTTTAAATTGATTTCCTGATCGATGTGCTGCATGTACAGCGAAAGGTAAGCGAAATAATGGAATGCGATGCATTTGATATATGCTTATCAATGTCTCCAATTTCTCCAGCTAGAAATTCTGACTTCTATTATGTGCTTTCCCTTTTTATCATTTTGACCCTTGAATAATTTACGCTGAATTTCAACAATAATTTTCTGTTTTAATTAAGGACTCGTGAAAGGAGAGAAGCATATGTGTATCTGTGTTGTTAAAGGGACGGCGAGTTTTTTACTTAAAATATAATTACTTTATTACCTACATGCAAGCTTTCTTCTATATTTAAATTATGCATACGATTTGTTTAGGCGAATACAAAACAGTTTTTATAGTTAAGAACATATTTATAATTATAGGCTATTATTTGTTTCGGTACAAGTTGGCAGATTTTTTCGGTGTGATTTGTGTTCTTTCGTATTATGCGCAATCAAAAGTAAAATAAACATTACAGGTCTTTCAGTTAACCACTGTTCTTACGAATTGCATCATTGATTATAATGTAGCAATAATAATGTTCATGTATTACTTTTGGAAAAACCCAATGATGTTGTTTTTAAACAAATATTATTTAATTACAAATTTATCAAGTCAATTCGTGTAGTATAGAAAATAGGATACCCAATAAAAATTTTAATTTTGCAAACGTTAAGCGCCAACCCTTATATTTCTTCCTCTTAGTGATAAAGTACTGTCATACCTTTTATTTTATTTTTAAAATCTGAAAGTGAATTTTCTTAGTTTTCGATAAAAAAATAAATTAAAGGACAAAAAAATCGAATTGTCCAGTTATTAAAAAGTACATGGCGCAATTTTCGATTAATACATGTCACGAAACTATTGTTTTGGGGAAACCTGTGTTCGTGATTGGATAAAGTTTTCATTTTTTTTTACGTTAAAAAACTCTGGAATTGTCAGGTTCGTGAAAAATGTAAGGTTATTTAAATACTATGTTCAATAGGGTGGTCCAAATTTTTTTTGCATTCCCATGCATATCGCCCACAAATTTGTTCGAATTCACACAAGAAAACGCATTTATTAATGCATTTAATAAAATGATATTCAGAGCTTTTGCACGCGGCCCATGAAGCTTAATACGTATTTCCCATAAGAAAAAAAGACATAATTGTTTAAACAATTTATGGCAAGATTACGATATCCGTGGCGACAAAGTTTTAAAGCTGATTCGTATAGGATTTTTGGCGAGAAACACGAATCTGAAATTTTTAAATTGATATCTAGAATAGTTTTCGAGATATCGATTTTTTTATGGTAAAATTATTGACTTTTGTTTTTAATTAAAATAATTTCTGAATATCGATTTTGATGGGATTTTTTGCGAGAAACACAGATCTGAAATTTCTAAATCGATATCTCGAATAGTTTTCGAGATATATCGGTTAAAGAAAAAATTAAAATTTATATAATTTCTCAAAGTTCATTCCGATATGGGATTTTTTTATAAGAAAATCGACTCAAACACTCTTGAATCGATATCTCGCAATTAGGTCACGAGATATTCTTCCATTTATATTAAATAAAGAACTTACTTGTTTAAAAATATGAATTATATTTTTATTCTTTCTGTGACCAGTCACAGGGGTGCCTAACCGCCCCCACGAGGCGTTGGAAAAGGGGTAGGGGTGTGACCTGTATTATTCGATTATTCAATTGACCAGAAAAAAATCGATATCTCGAAAGCTATTACACATATCGATTTAAAAATTTCACATCCGTGTTTCTCGAAAAAAATACCATCGAAATTGATATTCAGAAATTATATTAATCGAAAATAAAAGTCAATAATTTTAACATAAAAAAATCGATATCTCGAAAACTATTCGAGAGATCGATTTAAAAATTTGTGATTCGTGTTTCTCGCCAAAAATCCTATAGGAATCCACATTAAAACTTTGTCGCAACGGATATCGTAATCTCCCCCAATTTATTATGATTTATAACTCTTCTCTTGGAGTAATACTACAAAGGTGCGGGTTTTTCGGAAATTTTCAACTTTTGGTATATTTTTTACTTAAGTTATGGAAATAATTAATGAAATTTAACAAACATAATTGTTTAAACAAATGATTATTCTTTATAACTATCTTCTACTATAGTAATGCCAGATAGTTGCGGTTTTTTCTGAAATTTTTGACTTTTTGACAACTATGCCAAGATTGCCAAGCTTATGAAAAATATTGGACTAGTCATCTCGAATTTCGGGACGAGACATTTCGCAATTTTTTAATTACAGATTTTCGTATTCTAAGCTTGGTAATAAAATTATTTTTTTCATAACATTTAGAGCTTATTCCTCAAGAAACAAGAAATACTTTTCAGGGGTGAAAGAATTTTTGGTTTTAAATTAGTATTTTTGTAAATTCGAAAACTCCGCAAATTCAATTTCAAGCTTAAAACGGCCTAGCGGAACCTCTAAACTATTTTATTTAAAGTAAAATCAAGTTTATGGCAGTATTTTCTCACCAAAAGGAAGAAATTTAGGTTTCAATGTTAAACAATTTAAAAAAGCTAGTTTCTTTTAAATTATTCTGTAAATTTACAACACTTTTGTTTTGCTCTAAAATGATCAAGAGTTTGAAAAATGATTTTAATCTAAAATATAATGAGCTGATGACGAATAATAATTTCATTGTTTTTGGTTTAGGGAAATCCAAAATATATACCTATGTTGTGTATTTACAAAGACTCTTAACTCAAACGAACGTTATCTACTCAAAAAGGGTGTCTTAGTTATAAAACTAATAGCAGGTATAGGATATTGGCGTTTCCAGCCTTTATCGCTTCCGACAAGCTCAGAAGAAATCCCGAGTCTAATGAGAATTCTGGGTTTTGGGTTCGTTGGATGTCAGGACAAATAAAATGGCGGTGTTCTAGCTTATTTAGGACCTTAGGCTTAGGCATTAGAAAAAGTGTGGAAAAGGGGCTCACATTTCCTGATTTGGAAAAACAAAAATAGGTTTTTAACATCTTTGGAATCGTAAGAAAAAGGATACACCTGATTATTCAAATAATTTTTAAAAATTGTTATCAACTTTGAAAATAATTATTGCATATGTGAGAGAGAGCCGTAACTGACCGTTAACTGCAGGTTTCGAACACAGATGGCTGAATAAGGCCAAACATTTGTTACGGCGTTCTCCGGAATTATCCAACCCCGAGAAAAACGTCTTGAATTTCAAGAAACGCTTCTATTATAAGTTGCAAAATGCAAAATTATTATTGAAAGCCTATATTTTTTATAATTAATAGCGATATTAAAGTAACAAGAAGTTATATTGTTGAAAAATGTAATAGGTAAAAAATGTTTAAACATAATTTCATTTGTTTAAAGTGGAAACAATTAGTTGGAAATTTTCAAAAGAAATTAATAAAATTGTATTAGTGAATAACAACGGTGTTCGTGATCTATATACCTCTGTTAAGAGGTTCACGTCATAATTTATTTGACTTTAAGAAAAAAATCTTAAATTTATTATTTAATTGTATGTAAAACTTAGTAATTTTTGCAGACTTAACATTTAAAAAAATCTATTTTGTAACTAAGGGTGTGCAAAAAGCTCGAAACTTCCAGTCGAGCTCGAGCATGCTCGAAATTTTCGAGCTACTCGAACGGCTTCGAGCACTCGAAATTTTCGAGCTGCTGGAAAGTTTCGAGTTTTCAAAGACATTCGAGTTCTCGAAGAAATTCGAGTACTTAAAAGTTTCGAGTTCTCCAAGCTTTTGAAATTAACAAGAATTTCTTCAAACCCGGTACTAGGGGTTTTTTCGAATTGCTAACAGTGATTTTAGAATCAAAAGTAAGAATTACAGATTTTTTATCCAAAAAGGCGACTAAATTTTTGAGAATTTCAATAAATCGACAGATAAAAATTTAATAAACTGATGGATTTCTATGAGACTCAGTATACTAGAGTTTTTTTCGGGCTTCTGATTATAAATTTAGTCGAAATTTTGAAGAAATTTATTATATTCAGGGATGCCGTCACTTTATTGAATTTTTACAGAATTTGGTCATCATTTTGGACAAAAAAATCTTTAATTTTTATTTCAAAATCGCTGTTAGAAATTCGAAAAACCTCGCAGTATCGGGTTTGAAAAAATTCTTGTTAATTTCAAAAGTTTCGAGAACCTGAAACTTTCGAGCAGCTCTAAACTTTCGAGAACTCGAAGAGATTCGAGTGCTCGAAAAGTTTCGAGCATTCTGGAAAGCTCGATCTCGACTCGAACCTTTGTAATATATTACTCGTTTGCTAAAATCTCTTTAATTATAATCCAAATATGTTTTAAATGTTTTCATTTTTAATCAATAATTTCTAGCTTTGCTAATACATGCGCAATTTATGTACATTTAATAAATAAACATGAATGAATTGCGCTAGAATTTCTTATTATTCGTTATTCATGAAATTTAATAACAGTTATAACATTCTTATCTATATTTTCGGTTAAAAAAAAACGTTCGACTTTCGATTTATTGAAATTTTTAACTTTTATATCTACTTGGCTGATTAAAAGATCAGTTTAAAAATAAAAAATAAATGATTGATAATAATAATATTGAAGATTTTTCAATTGCAAATATATATTTAAAATTCAAGAATTTTTTATTGTAACTCTTCAAAATGATAAAAATTTTAATGGTCGTTCTTTAAAATTAAACATTTCATAATTTCAAAAATTTACAATTAAAAATTATAACAATTTTATGTTTTATAATTAAAAATTCTTTAATTTTAATGATTTATATTTCATCAATTTGGCGGATTTAGAATTGAAAACTCTTGATTTTTGATCTTCAAAATCATCACAATTTAAGAATTATTATTTATATACATCTTTCACAATTAAACAGTTTTCAATTGTAAATCCTCAAAATTGAAGAGTTTTTCGTTTTAAGTCTTCAAAATTCAACTATTCAAAAACATTTTTCAAATTAGACACCTTTGAAATATAATTCTTGAAAATTAAATAATTTTTTATTCCATATTTTCAACATTCAAGAATTGTCAATTGTAACTCTTCAAAATTGTAGAACTTTGAATTGCAAATCTTTTAAAAGTGAAGACTTTTTAATTTTAAAAATTTACAATTGAAAATACAAAAATTATTAATAGGCTGTATTAATTAATAAGCTGTGTCTAGTTGTTCTGAAAAAAGGGGGAGTTGGAAAAGGGTATAGACTAGTAGTCCCGAATATAATTTAATTTTAAGACAGTATGGAACCCGCTTTATGTCAGCAATACGGTATGAAAAAATATTTATGGGTCATTGATTATATTATGATTCGAAATTTCCTGACGCAGGCAGTCTATGCTCAAGTCACAGAATTATTTGCCACTCAAATATTTTGGTTTTCAAGAGAATAAGATGGCACGTATTTTACCGATTTGCTGAACAAATGTTTTGGGCACAGTTATGAGTATTCGAATTTTCAAATTAAAAACGCGGATTATCTAAAAATGGTCCAAATTTTGGTTAAAAGTGTGATTTTTCAATATATGAAATAGGTAATTATCATTTTCTTTCTGATTCTAATATCATTTCTCGTCCTCTATCGAAATTCGTTGGAAAATTAAAAAAAAAGTGACAAAGTGGCGGTGGTTTTCCTGAAAATATTCAAAGTCAATTTATTCAAAATTCCAACGTTTTTTTCTTCTCTCGATTGTTTTCTAGATTCGTCCTAATGTAAAGATGGTATTGCATAATTTTTTGACCTGTGCCCGCGCCTTGGAGAGAAGGAAGAATTTTTTTCTGAAAACGAACATTCACGTTTTTTTGCCAAAGCGATACAAGATATGAAAGAAGGCAAAGGAATAAAATTGTTTCTTCAAACAAGTTTTAGAAAAATGGCTCTTAAAACTTTTTTTCTATCGCGCTATTTTTAAGATTTTTGCGAAAATATTTATAAAATCCTTTACGATTGATTTTTTTCTCAACAATACAATTTTATGTTGTCAGAAAAAACAAAGAACGTAATTTTACAGCTTCAACAACTTTTACGTGAAACTTTTTCCTTTGAAGTCGGCATTATAGTCCAGTCATCTGGTAGTTAGGTTCACGAAAAAATCCCACCAAGAATGTTTTTAATGAGAAAATTTCGTTAAGGGGTCCCTTTTAACATATCAAAAATGCTAGTACAGATCAATTGACAAACCGGTTTTTTTTTCAATAACAATTCCAAAAGTTACTTTTGTTTGGACGGATAATTCCCATTGCATTTTAGAGCAAAATGTCCAACAGAAAAAAAGAAAGAGGACTAAATTATGAGAACATTTTGTTGAAAGAATAATCCGCTTTCTTCCCTGTGTTTCGAGTTATGATAGATTGAAAAATCTCAACTTTTTTGGATTTTCAGCGAAAAATCACTAAGTTTCAAAAAGCGCTGTGTACCTTCCACAGTCATAAGTTATGACCCCTCAAAGTTGGCCATTTTTGCCTGTTTATACGAGCAAAAAAGTGGAGTTCAGTTTTTTCAAAATAAATCGAGTCAGGTTTAGTTTACATTGATGACGCCACAGGATGAAATGGAGTCTATACAATTCTGCGTAAATCTAAAAAAAAGAAGTCTTTTAGACCTCGTTTCCTGTGGATCCCACGACAAAGTTGCTACAGAATAAATGAAAGTAGAATCAATTTAGCGCAATTTCAAAACAAAAAAAGTGTCCTAGCCCTAATAGGTCACGAGATATGACCTTTGACAGTGCACTCTTCCTGCATAGAGGCAGCTGAGCATACCGTAAAGTAGAACTATGGCCATATTTCGAAGTTTTTGTGTCAAACGTCTTCTGCCATGGATAAATAAATAATTGTTTATAACAAAAGCTTGCTATCACCACGTGTGATTACTTTTTGGCCCGTTTTTAGTACTTTCGTGGCAAAAAAGTGATTCTAATTGATTGAAAATGTGTGATGTTTTTTTATCAATAAACAAATATTTTTTAATAATAATTGTTTATAACAAAATCTTGCCATAGCCATTTTTGAGTACTTTTTGAGTACTTTGCAAAAAAAAAATCTTGAATTTTGAAAGTGTGGAATTAAAAATGATTTAACTTTCAAGAATTATATTTCAAAGGTGTCTAATTTGAAACTTTTTTTTTTGAATAGTTGAATTTTGAAGACTCAAGGCGGAAATTTCTTCAATTTCAACGATTTTCTATTTAAAACTCTTCAATTTTGAGGATTTATAATTGAAAACTCTTTAATTTTGAAAGATGTATATAAATAACAATTCTTAAATTGTGATGATTTTGAAGATCAAAAATCAAGAGTTTTCAATTCTAAATCCTCCAAATTGATGAAATATAAATCATTAATGCCTGGACTATGATTGAAATAACCGATGCTCTCCATTTTTTATAACTTCTTCATTATTTTTCCACAAAAACGTTGTTAAAATTGTTAAATTAAGTCCTGTTTGGGTTTTCTTCACAACCTAAAATTGTATAGTTTTGAAAAAAAAAATATTTACGGATTTTTTACATATCTTCGAAAAAAATGTGAAAATTAATGCGAGATGGAAAAAAGTGTCAAGAGACATTTTTCTAGAACTTTTTTACTGGAACAACTTTGTTATTTTGAGGGATTTCATATCTTTTGTCGTTTTAAAAAAATGTGAATGTTCGTTTTTCAAACAAACAAAAATGATACAGGTAAAAAACACTAAAATGCAAATTTTACAAGATTATACTTTCGTAACTACTATACATTAAAAATCCACTGATTTTCTTATCATGTATGTTTGCTTTGAATTTTTTTTAATTTATGAGAATATTAATGAAAATAAAATAAACAAAATTTGAATTTCTAATGAAGGTTCAGTGATATTGAAGACTTCCTATTTTAAATTGCATGATTTCTAAATTGATTAAAAAAATATTTGTTTGTATAAACGTATATGTATATTTAAATGTTATTTTATCATTATTTATATCTACACTTGCATTTTTATCACACTTACCCCTTAGTCTGATTTTTAATTACCCTGTCGTAATTTATCATTAAAAATAATAAAAATGTGAACTTTTTGAAAAAACAACGGAAATTCAAGGAAAATATATATGTATTATTGTAGTATTAATATAATGTATTACATTCATTTCTAAAAAAAATTCAACAAAAGGTGCTTATGTTGCAATAAGAAAAGTTAATAACTAACTTGTTTATCATTCCAATTTTTTTCTTCATCATATGGTTTTTTGTGCCGGAGGATGTTAAAATACAAGAAATTGAGATTATGCATATTTTTCTATTCAACAATAATAACTTCTTCTCTGTGCATTTGCTAATATTTTCCAATTTACTCTTTTTTTAAATATTGTAAAAATTAAAAGGTTTCAAAAAAATTTCATTCCGAAAAATTGGTATTATTAAATGTAGTAATAGCTTACAATTTGGAAAAATTTAAACACTTTGATATTGGATCTTTGCCAAATTCGAAAGAATTAAAATATATTCGAAAATTGAAAGACTTTCAATTTTAAATGCTTCTAAATTATAAGATTTTCAAAACATGAGAATGACAACTGGATATGGACTAAAAATGAAATTTTACAGGATGAACAAAAAAGTTTAGTACGATAGGTTTTCAAATATTAAATTTCGATTATATTATAGAAACATGCTTTTCCCAAGAACTCTAACATTAAAGATGTAAAAACATTAAGAAACAAATGTTCAGAATTTTGTGAAAATTGAGCAAGGACTTTTTCAGGCCTGGTAAATATGTGCAATATATACGTACTTTTTGATGTGCCGAAATTTAGAAAAAGCTTTGCACTGGAATTCAATAATTATTTATGACAATATGAGAATAACAACTGGATAAGGACCAAAAATAAAATCATGTAGAATATTTATTCAAAATTATAAAAGTATGCGGCCATTATTTACAATGTTTCAGGGAGGTAAAAACATTTTTTTGGTAATTTTCTGCGTTTTAGGACCAATTGTTCCTTATTCAGCCGTTATTCTGATGTCTTTATATGTTATGATGTCAAACGTCTTGTGGCCGCAAGTGTCCAAAACTGTCACCCCCTCTCGCTCGTAAAATCTTTGTTAAAATTGCCTAAACCCGACAAAATATTTAAGGTTTTTCCAAATTATTTAATTAATTTTAATATATAAATACAAGCCTGCCAGCGGAAATAACGGTCTTCAACTTGGAAACTGTTTCCATCTTAAATTCTTAATCATTTTTAAACCTAAAAGACAAAAACAACCATTCGGTTCTGAATATTCCAGCTTTCCAAAATACAAGCCTGACAGACTGGTCCATATATCCCCTATTGTACCTTGCATTCAGTTAAGGTCCCTAAAGTACCCTATTTTCAAGATTTGGTCCCTATGGTACCCTATTTGCAGCCCTGAATGGAATTTAAAAAAAACTTATAAAAAGATCAAAGCTTCCAAGAGTCAATAATTTTGAAAAAAAATATGTAAAAAATCAGGGAATTTCTGTAAGAAGTAACTGTAAAAAATAATGAGGGCTGCCACACAGTCAATATTAGTCACTTTTTTTCTCAAATCACTCTTTAGTCACTTCATTAAATGAAAATATCACATTAATCACTTTTCTCTCAATAAATTAACTCATTGGGTTAATCACTATTCAATTCAGGTCTATACCTATTTCTGAATTATCTTGAATTCTTTTGAAATATTTCCGTTTTTTTTAAAGATTCCGAGACATTTTTAATAGATTTCAATAATTTGAAGGGATTTTTAAGATTTTCCGGTATCACCATAGAATTTCATGGGATTTTATCATACTTTAGTGGATTTGAAAAAATGTATTCACGAGAAGTCATGTATTTCGTAGGGGTTTAAAGATTGGAAGAGATTTGGAATTCATCCTCAATTCGTATTTATCCTAAATTCTTTGGAATTCTCTTGAATTTTAGGAATTCAGTTGAATTTTTAAAATTCATTTGAATTCTTCTAAATTTACTCAAATATTCAGTGGGGAGATTATATTGACCCTCGATGAAAAAATTGTTTGTAATGTTGGATGTTAATTTTGGCTTTAGGGTCAGAGTAAATAATTCAATCAATTTTTAATTGAACCAAACGTTTCGGCGCACAATGGTGGCCCTCATCAGTGGTTAATTTTTATTCTGGAAAAGACAATTATACAAAAATGTTTGTCAGGGACGCAGTATAAGAATATTGTTTAAACATAAGTAA
>CAKNWT010096130.1:0-19180 GCA_932066315.1 Andricus coriarius | reverse complement strand
AGCATCAGTGGTTGAAACTCTTCTCTAATTTCATCGCGAGAATTTGATAACTTGATTGCACATTTAAAGTTCACCGTATTCGTTACGATGAGCCTTAGAAAACATTTCAAGTTACCAATTTCTCGCCTGAAGCAACAATTTTTAACCGATCTGTGGCCGGGTTACCCGACCGGATCCCGGCCGGTATGAAAGCCGGGATCCGACCAGATTACCGTGACGTTTTTGGCCGGATCCCGGCCAGTATCCCCGGCCGGCTCCCGGTTTAAAGTGGGGCTATCCGGCCGGCTCCCGGTCGGATCCCGGTTACCATTCCTACATGGGCCCGTGTAGAAATGTTTTCAAAAAAGAGGCTAAATAACCCAATTCTGAAGTTTTCATCTGTATTTAAAACCTGTTAATGTTAAGAAAGAATATTCTGGATTTTAATTAAAGTAGACTCAATTTTGATTAATTCTAAAAATAAGCAATAACCTAACCACTTTTGACCTATTTCGTATGGCAAATTAATCGTGCTCAGTTTTGTCAAAATACTTCATTTGTGCGTAAAGATACGGTCATCATGCCAGGGAAAAGTTGTGATACAGGAAATTATGCGTAAAAAAAAAGTCTTCTAGCCTTCTTAGGTCAAGAGTTATGACTTTTCAAAGATACATTTTTTGCTATTTTCAGCCAAAAAAGTGTTTTTGAAATAGCTCGTTTAGCTAACTTTGCCCACATTAAAATTCCTTTATTTCCGCTCGCTTTTTGGGATAGTTTTTTATTTTGAAAATATCTAATTTTGTATGCCTGACTGTGATTAAAAATAGTTTTTTAGCGAAATTTATAATATCTGATTATATAAAAGTCTCTAATCAGATAACACAGCCACACAAAAAAATCTTTTTCCGGGTCTGGAGGTCAGACGATGTTTACTATATGTTTTTTAGATTGCTGAATCCGAATCCGAGGTACAAAGAACCCCCGAAAGAACCCCAGCACGTCAGGGTTTTGATATAACCTCAAGAATCCTCATAAAAAATCTTTTTCCGGGTCTGGAGGTCAGAACATTTTTACTATATCTTTTTGGGGTCGCTGAATCTAAATCCCAGGTCCAAAAAACCTCAGCACGTCAGGGTTCTGACATAACCTCAAAAACCCTCATAAAATTTTTTTTCGAGTCCGGGGGTCAGACTATGTTTATTATATGTTTTTGGGATCGCTGAATCCAAATCCGAGGTCTAAAAAATCCCAGCAAGTGAGCGTTTTGACATAACGTCAGGAAACCTCATAAAAACTCTTTTTTCGGGTCTGGAGGTCAGACCATGTTTACTATATCTTTTTGGAGTGGCTGACCATTAACTGATCAGATAATAAATTATATAATTAAAGATTTGTCAAATCAGAAGTAACTATATATTTTCCTTACAAACTTTTTGTAATCATAGACAGAAATAAAAAATAAGATTTTTCGAAAAATCTATCCTCAAAATATTTAAATGAAACGTTATTTGGTCTAATTTTTATTATCGTCTAAAACTGTAAAAACCTATTTTTACCGCTTAAAATCGTAAAATCAAGTTTCTTAAGAAAAAAACGATTTGACACTTAAATATATTAAAGGGTTATTTTTGTAGAAATTCAAAATATACTGATTTTTTTTTTAAATTACCGTTTTTCCTGTGAAGAACGTTAATATAACTTAAAACTTTTCGAAAATTTTAAATCTTGTTCGAACTGTAATTAATTAACGAATTTTGTTTAGAAATTTCAATTTCGGGTCAAAAACGCTAACAAACACGAAAAACGTAAGTTGCTGATAATTTTTTAATCTTGGACATCTAACGTAAAAAATATTGCCATCCATGAAAATATTAAAATAATGCAAGTTTTTTAAAACGATGAATCATTTCTTAAATTACTTCACACGTTTAAAAAAATGGTAGAACTCTTAATAATAAAAAATTTTATATTATGGATTTTTAAACAGTGTTGTTTCAAATATTATAAAATAAAGAGTCCAGGGACACAAGCAGGTGCGTAGATTTTTGTTAACGGGTTTTTTTTAGATAAATTTAAGGAATAATTTTAATTTGATATATACATATCCAAGAAATTTCTAATAATTTCTACTTATTTTAATGGGTTTTACGATTTCAAAGGATTTCAAGGAATTTTTAGAAAACTTTAGGGAATAAGATAAATTATTTTAAGGGATTTGTATGGATTTCAACAATTTCAACGGATCTAAAGGACATACACAAATTTCAAAACATTTTAAAGATTTTAACTTATTTTGAATGATTCTAAAGAATTTCAAGAGATTTTGTTTTAAAACATTTCAGAATTTTTAATATTACAAAATTTGTTAATATTGATTTTTAAATAGTTAATGTTTTTAATATTAGAAAATAAAAATCCAGGTGCGTTAACGCGCGTGCCTTTTATTATAACGGTTTTTTGAAGATAAATTAAATTAATAATTTTATTACAATTTATATTTAAGAAATTTGAAATGATTCCTACTTATTTCAATAGATTTTTATGATTGGACTTTAAGTTATTTAAAAAAATTCCATATAATGTTGAGAAATAATGTTAATGAAATTTGTATCCAAGGAATTTCGAATGATCACTACCTCTCGGATCGGACCTCGATTTTTTTGTTTTCTTTGTTTAAAGTTTAGTATAATTAATAATATAAATTTTTTAATTTTTATAAAAATAGTTACAAAAATTGGAATTATTACCCCATGTTGGAAATGCAACGATGATTCAGAGATAGCTGTACTAAATTTCAGCAAGTACGGAGAGGGAGGTGCAGGTATCTGAGGGCTCGTCCGTTTTGGGGTACAGAGGGCACATTTTTGTCTCGGGCAGTTTAGTTACAATTCGAACTTTGACGCGTATTGCTTATACAGATAGCTTCTCACACGCAAATTCAGTTTTCTCAAGCTCAATACAAGTTTCACTATTACGGTTCTAAATATTTGTACGGTTTACTTAAATATATGTGATTTATGTGAATTCTTGTGTTATTAATTATTTTTAGACTATGAGTTGTTTAATCCCAATTCTATGTCCCGACGCGACACTGATGTAAAGCTACATCTTCCAACACCCCATATCTAGAGTATTAAACTTATAAATATTGAAAATTCGAGGTCCGATCCGACAGGTCCTACTGTACTTATTTTAATGGCTTTTTACGATTTCAAGGGATTTTAACGAATTTCTATAGAACTTTAGAGAATAAAATGAATTTTATTTTAAGGGATTTCTACGGATTTCAACAGTTTCAAGGGATATGAAGGAATTTGGCCAATTTTAAAGGATTTTAAGTTATTTTAAAAGATTTCAAAGAATTCCGATTGATTTAGTTGTAAAAAGTAGAACTCTTAATATTTAAAAATTTGTGTTGAAATAATAATAAACTAGATAATACTTTTTAGTGCTAGTGTAAAATAATTTAGGCGATCAAACTTAAACTATTTTAAATTTATAATTTAAAACGTATAAAAATGGTTTAGCCAAAAAATTAATGTTTTCTTGGGCTTTTTCATATCAGCTTGAATGAAGTTTCAGCGACCTAAGTATATCCAATTTAAAAAAATAAAATGTATAGTGGCAGAAATCATGTAACATTATTTAAAATCTTATAAAAAGATTGTTCCTTCTTTTCTGAATGTGAAAATAAAGTTTTAATCTTTCCCCTATATTTTACGTTTTGTTGTTGAAAAAATTTCCCCATTACCCCTTTTTTGAGCTCTTTCTGTCCTGTGATCCCTGTAATAAGTTTTTTTGCGGTAGACTTCAATCCTGTTTAACCACCATACAATTATGCTAGAAAGCATACTTCATTAAGCATATCTAACCTTCGATACCAAACTGTGTGTCAGTGATTGGAATAATTTAGATTGATAACAATGTGGCTCACATCGTTAAATGGAATCCATACAGGAATCTCCTCTAATCAAAAGCCTTTCATTCAAATCCATTGACGTGTAGTAATTAATACTAATTGAAATTGGTCAGAAATTACTTGCTGTCCCAGATCTCGCCGACCCGACTCGAGCTCAAAATATCATAATTTAAGGAAGAACATGCTCAACTTTTAAATCATGTGAGTGTTTGTGATAATATACATAAATAGATCGTTATAAAAAAAAAGTATTTTCGAAAAATTCTTTAGTTCAGTGAGATTCAAATATGTGCAAAATTTTAAAAATCAATTGCACAATAATTGAAAAATTTACAAAATAAAATTGAAAAATGCAGTCCTACCAACTCAGAAAAGTTAAAAAAAATATTATGTTAAAGCACTCCTATTAATACCATTTAATACGTAAGTTGTTTTAGTGATATAGATAGTGCTTCTTAATAGCAAATAGTTTTTCTTTTTGTTCGCAAACGTTATATTTTGAGTTCTTTCGCCAATTGTAAAATTCCTAAGAAACGTGTCGACGTTGCGGAATATATACAGCACCTTGACTTTCATGGTAGTCAGCTGTAGTATTCGAAACGCGTGAAACATGGCATCTGAAAGGTTTCGTGAAAAAGGCCGGTTCACAACAAAACGAAAGCTCGAGTGGAAAGAGCATATTCGGGAAGCAAATAAGAGGAGAAAAATTGCAGTCAATGAGTTTGAATGTGAAAACATTGAAAAACTACAAGGTCACCGTATAGTTGAGCTGTACATGCTGGCAAAGGAGATGTGGTGTGCGTTATGTAAAGTACCTTTGTCATTTAGATAGCTTAGTAATGAAATTATTGCCTAGTTTACTCCAAAATTATATTTGCAGAATTTTTGTAGATATTGGTTTTGTCATCAATTTGAAAGTTCTAAATTTCAAGTCTTACTTTTTTTTATAAATTGCAAATTCAAAATTTAAAGAAAATCCCACTTTATTCCAAAATTATATTTACAGAATTTTTATAATTATTGGTTTTGTTATAACAAATTAAAATTTTATCAAAAACTCGTCCTTTATTCCAAAGTTATATTTACAGCATTTTTATAAGTATTGGTCTCGTAATGAATTTCACATTCAAAATTCAAGTATTGTTTTAGTTATAAATTTCAAATTCAATATGAAAAAATCGCACTTTATTTCGAATTCATATTCACGGAATTTCTATAAGTATTGTTTTTGTTACAAGTTTCAAATTAAAAATTTAAAAATATTCCAATTTCATTTCAAAATTATATTCACAGAATTTTTATAAGTATTAGTTTTGTTATAAATTTAAAATTCAAAAATTTTAAAAATCTGAGTTTATTCCAAAATTATATTTCCAGAATTTGTATGAAGTATTGTTTTTGTTATAAATTTCTAAATATTCCGACTTCATTCCGAATTTATATCTACAGGATTTTTATACATATGGGTTTTGTGACAAATTTCAAATAAAAAATATAAGTATTGTGTTTGTTATAAATTTCAAATTCAAAATTTTTAAAAATCCTGCCTCATTCCAAATTTATATTTACAGTTCTATTAATATTCATTTTGGTATAAATTTAGATTTTAAAAATATTCCGCATTTATATTCACAGGATTTCTATAAGCATTGTTTTTTTAAATTTTAAATTCAAAGTTTGCAAAAAATCGAATTTATTTGGAATTTGCATACGAGTACGTACTACTATATATTTTTTGAATTGCGAATTTATATGCCCATATAGACACTTTTAAGTATTATGTATTTATATCATGAATTTAAAATTAAAGAAAGTTGCGAATGTTTATTTATTATGATTTGTTTTCTGTGATTTGTAATTCCGATAATTCAAATTCGAATTACTTCCCGCTAATTTAATTGGCAGCCCGTTTCGAACTTCGGGGCGTCTGCTACTATATGGTCTGCTGAAAAGCAACCGCAGACTACAGCGTTGCCATGTTCCATTCATTTTTTTGTTGACAGGTTATTTCTTCAACTTCAAAATTAGTTTACAAATATTAAACAGTGGTAAGATTTCAGTTTTTTATTTTTGCTGGAAGTAAGATGATCGGTTCTTCAATTTGATCACTTTTGTGATTAAATATCTTGGATTTTCGAACAGAAATCTCCGATTTATATGATTCTGTTAGCATAGGTGCATAACGCACAATGTTTATTTAAAAGCTTATATTTCCTACAAAACGTGGTAAAAAATTCTTATATTTTGCCAAATGACGCGGAATTCAGATAAGTTTAACATACCAAAAGGGCATTAAAGAATCTTGGATCTTACTCATCGCATGTTCCTCCTTAAATAACTCAAGAAGATTTTAAAACTTGATCAGGGTAGTACTGGACCAGAAACCCAGGAAATAAACAGGAATTTTTAACGTTACCCGAGAATTTTTTTTAGTGTTCAATATAAAACCTTAAAGTTGATAAAATAATGGTTAGTTTTAATTTCCATAGCAGAACACAATAAAACGTCCTTAATGGTCAAAAATAAATTTTAGTTACCAAAAACTGTTTTTATTCGCATGACAGAGAACAAATGTAAAAAACGGGAATTTTTTCCGGCGATAAAGGTTGCGACATTTAAAGTCGAGGCTCCTCACTTCTTTTGATTGCAACTCGCTCAAGAAAGTCTGAATTGTTTAATAAAAAGTATCTAAAAGCTTAAAATCTTTCGAATGATCACTTTTATCCTAAAAAATGTTTGTCAATACTTAGAAGCCAAAACATACAAAAAACAGGGTTGTTTCGGCCTCCTTTTTCAAGCGTCGACTTTCAACTGTTTCCATAAAGCGGTCGACTTTAGGAGATACCTGAAAAAATGCACAGATATTCTTTCAGCATTCTTTAATGCAAGATATTTGTCCAATTTTTGAAATATTACTTATTCACTTTTTACCTGAATTTATTTACAAATACTTTATCTTGAGAAGGAATAAAGATAGGAAGCCGCTTAATGGCTCGACATGCGCAGCTTCGTGATGCGAGTGCAGTACAATAATTAAATTCATACTAAAATCATTGTTACGCAAGAAATATCATTTTGAATATTTCTGACTTTAATCAGTCTTGGCATGTGGGTGGCACGGCTGGTCAAGCGGTAGGAAAAAATTACCCTTTCGATATTCAAAATAATATTTCTTGCGTATCGATGATTTTATCGTAAATTTAATTAGCGCACTGCAATCGCATCACAAAACTGCATATTTTGAGCCATTAAACGGCTTCCTATCTTCATTGTTGTTCTCAAGATAAAGTATTTGTAAATAAATCCACGTGAAGATTAAATTATTGAATATTTCAGAAATTGGAAAAATGTATTGCATTACGGAATTCTGAAAGAATATCTGTGAATTTTTTTAGATTTTTCCTAACGTCGCGTCAACTGCTTTCTGGGAAGAGATAAAAGTCGACGCCTGAAAAAGCAGGCCAAAAACCCTGTTTTTTGGGATGTTTTGCCCTCATATTGTTGAATTCGGAAGACTTTAAGCTTTCATATGCTTCTTATTAAACAATTCAGAGATTTTTTTGTTAGAGTTGCAATCAAAAGAAGTGAGGTGCCTCGACTTCTGGCCCCGACTTTAGTTTGTATAATTAAAGTTCGTGACCTTAATACTTTACCATTTTTAATTTTTCATTGTAAAATAAAGTTTTTTTTAACCCTTTGCATTACACCTATTGAGATTAGAAGTTTTCCATTATATTTATTCATTATTAAACGATTGAATTAATAGTTTTTGAATGATAAGTTTTTGAATGATAATTTTTGAGCTTTCATTTGAAATTTAAAAGTTCAGAAAAGTTCAATTTTGGCTGCATTAATTGGCAGTTTAATTTTGATTACTATAAATGAAAAAATCTTTAGATTTAACAGTTTATTCTTTTTAATTTCAATAACCCGGAAAATTGTTTCCACACCCGGAAATTACTGGAAAAACTAGCAGAAAATGTACGCCCGCAAAGCGCACGTTCACGTCCCTAGATTCTTATTGCATGTAAGTCATGGTTAAATTTTAAATAAAATTTTAAATAATGAAGATTTTTCAATGTTCTTATGCCTATTTTAAAGTTAAATTTCTATGAAATCGCTGCCACTTATCAGCATAACTTTAGAATATTTTCCTTGGCTCACACAGTCAAATGGAATCCATACAGGAATCGGCCCGAATCAAAATCCTTTCATTCAAATTCATTGACGTATAGTAATTAATACTGATTGAAATTTGCCAGAAATTTCTTGTTAACCCTGCTCTCCGCTAACTGAATCGAGCTCAGAATATAATAATTTAGCAAATTAAAGACGTGGCTATCTCGACGACCCCCCCCCCCCCCGCCCCCCACAAACCCCCCAGGGTGCTACGTGGTTTATCGAAGGTCCCTAATTGACAATTCATGTGTTTTGTTAAAAATTTGTGTTTTGGGTGGGAAGGGGGGGGGGGGGTTAAGGAATTAATATTTCTGGATTAAAAATCAAATATTTGGGTTAAAATTGATCTATTTTGTGTTGTAATATTTTTGGACTTATTATTGTTTTCAGTAAACATTTTTCTGTTTTCTGGCCATGCGTTTTATTTCTTTTAACATCTAAGTGTAAAACCACGTGGCTCGGACTCGGAACTCCCCTCCCCCATGTAGACAAACATGGCCTTTTTCCCCCTCCTTCCTAAAGAAACCACGTGGTTTAAG
This sequence comes from Andricus coriarius, assembly GCA_932066315.1. NCBI lineage: Eukaryota > Metazoa > Arthropoda > Insecta > Hymenoptera > Cynipidae > Andricus > Andricus coriarius. The sequence goes on along the minus strand of CAKNWT010096130.1, from coordinate 10,564 downwards.
AAGGCGGCTAACCGGGAAACTACCGAAACGAAAATCTGTTCTATCGCTTGAAATATCACAAATTTTAAATCACGTGATATAATGCAATTTAAAATCAGTTCGATTTCAACTTTTTGTAACGTTAACTTCATTTGTTAATTTTTTAAATCCTAAAGTCATTCAGTTAACTGTGCGTAATTCTAAAATTTTGTATTTTTGTACTTAATTTTTGCGCAAGACAAGACAAGAAAACATCGATTTCGAGAATCATCTCGACGAACAACATCGACAAGTTGTCCCGTGTCTCGTAAGGTTAGTCGGGAATCTCGGAAAACGAGCAAAATCGAGCAAGAGTTTTGAATATTCGCCGTAAAATAATCTCTAGATGTTATTGTTATCGTAAAAACCTGAATTTCACAAAAACCTTTTGGAACTACATTCGGGTTTTAACGGTAACTGCTCTGCAAAAACAGGAAATGTCGCCAAAGTTTCAAATCCCAAAAGGGTATAAAAGCCAACATTTATCAAACCAAAAGGGCATAAGCGCCAACATTTGGCACAGAAAAAGGGCATAAGCGCCTAAGTTTGAAATTCTAAAACGGCATAAGCGCCAACATTTGGCGAAGCAAAAGGGCATGAGCGCTAACATTTGGTACAGCAAAAGGGCATAAGCACCAAAGTTTGAAATTCCAAAAAGGCATAAGAGTAGCAGGGATATGTCACTCCTAGATCACCGTAGAACAGAATCTTCTGGACCACTTACCGACCGAGCAGGTTCTATTCCATGCTAAGTCCGGCAGTCAGTAAGTGGCCTCGGTCGGTGATGCAGTTTCCTAATGTGACAAAAGTTGGCGCCACCGTCGGTATTACCATCAATGCAGTTTCCTAGTGTGACAACATATGGCGCCACCGTTGCAAGTTACCGATAGTCGGTATATTATCAGTTGTATCCCTACTAAGTTAGCATTATAAGTTTCGGTTCCGTGCTAAGTGACCCATTGATCGGCGAAACAATTTATTACTATCGGCCGGTAAAACAGGTAAGTCAGTAATTTTTTTATCATTATTTTAACATATGTCGGTAACGTAGGGCACCATGTTACCATGGGTCGGTAAAACAGAGAGGTCGGTAACTTTTTAGATTATCATTTTTCTACATGTCGGTAAATTAGGGAATCATGTTACCATCAGTCGGTAAAACAGGGAGGTCGGTAACTTTTAATATTATAATTTTACTATAGATCGGTAAGGTAGAGGAGAATAGTTAACTCCTTGAAGACAAAGTCGTTGTATGATCGCTTGAAGCCTTGAACATCTACAACGTACTCTATCTTGACTGAAAATGATTTTTCTTACAAGAATCTGCTCTTTTATACCTTGCTGACACATTACCCCCTCCACTCAGCATTACCCCCACCACCTCACAGCTTCTTCACCATACCACTGATTGGTTGGTATTGGACAATGCGATCGTGTAAGATTAGGCAATAGGCTGCTATGTTAGCAGGAAAATTGGTGCTTGATTCAAATTCTAATCGCACATCCACTAAAGCCTGTTTGAGAAACTCATTTTGTTTTGAGCAATCAATAACAATTAGTGGAGCATATTTCTTGAAGGTATCTTTCTTTAGTAGAGGTTCAGACTCTTTTCCATAATAATATGTAGATTGAAAATTAGCATACATCTCATACAATAGAGCAAATTGATCTTGATCAAAGTTTAGATTTGAATTACCGTATGGATAATATTGGGAATTTAAGAAAAGTTTTACGTTCGTGATGCTGCAGTGATCGAAAATGTTGGCATATTTTTTAGGTTGATCTTTTCGATTTGTTTGAAAAGCCAGAATAATATATCGTGGTTTCTCTATCTGTGTTGATTTTTTCACAGTCCACACATGTTTCTGTATAGCACGAATTAGAGGATACTCATACATTTCCCACGTTCGAAAATGCAGTTTTATGAGTGGATCCTTCTCAATAAATTTCAACAATTGTAGCTTGTGACGATCTCCAGCAAATAAGTAGGGAACCATCCACACCACTTTATCAAGTAAAATTTTGAATTCTTCAGGATTTTTTTGTATACTTTGCATTACAGCATTCAAGTCAGTACGTGATCTCGTTAAGATGAGTTCATGTTTAGCATTCACAATGATCTTACGATAATCTTCAGCAAAGCCAAGGATCATGCTGAGTGGTATGGTTGCATCAAAGTATCCATCTTCATTTCTAATTTTGGCAGTTAAATCTACATCAGGCCAGCCTGCATTCTCAGCCAGATTAAGCTGATTAGGAGTTAAAGAAACGTACACTTTTATGGTACTGGTAAGTCCGACATTTTTGCATCGGTCAATCTCAATACCGTTCAATTCATAACGAATTTCATCAAATAAAAAACAGATGGCATTGCCAACCAAAGATGTAACTGTCACATTAGTTCCATCGGGTTTGACAAGACTTCCATGTACATGCAATGAGCTTTTACTTGGAAGAATGTACAAATCTTGATGTTGCATTGCAATTCGAATCTCATCACTGTTGTCAAATGATGACGAAGCATAAGGCTGATGAGAATGAATCTCATAGTGTGCTAAAGACTCATCATAGCTAACTAGAGCTAGAATATTCAGTATTTCTTCCATCTTTATAGCAGCGGCAACAACAAATAAAAAACATATAAATTAATGATCGCTTTTTCTTCTTTCTTGACAAGGTATCACTCTGAGACCTAGTTCCTTCAGAATACGCACTCTCTGAGATGTCAAGTTCTTGCGAGCTGATTGAAGACTGATTATTTTCTCGCATGGTGGCTTGCTTATATAACTTCCACCCACTTTATGATTATGAACAAACCCCATCACATTGATTTGCCGTGCAATGGAATCGTTATAGTCTCTCCTCGAAAGTTTACCAAGTCTCCGTCTTGACCCACTATGCGGAGCTGAATATGATGTATTTTCTTCACGGCGATCGGAAGGTAAATGACGTGTGATGGTACTTCTACGATCTCATATCCTGGTGGGACAGTTGGAAAGAATTCATGAATTGTGTGAACTTTGCGATTGTTAATATATGCTCCAGTTGTTATATTACACTCAACTCTGAGAGCATTGACCTTAAGAATGGCTACTGGTAGATCTGATGCATGCAATTTGTTAGCCGGAAGAACACGTGGTTCAAATCCCACCAATTGACCCATAGAATCTTTAGGTTTAAAGTTAACTTCACGAGTGCTTTTGATTTCACTGCGCAAAGTATTGTTGTTAGGCTTGATACTTATTATCATATATTTAATTTCTAGATTCTTTTGCACGTAGTTCTCAATCTCAGCACTGCTACTTGGTACTATTACAACAGAATAGTTTTCATTCGCTAGAGATAACTGTATATATTTTTCAATATCTTCAATTTCATAGCTGCCAGGGGGTATAGTCAGCCTCTGGTCACTTAATGCTTTAAAAATGAAGGAAGATAGTCGCATGTAGCGCCTGATAGCGGTGTTTCGGATCCGTAAGATGATAATAATAATAATAATTAATTAAGGCGCAGGGATGTGGCGAACCCATCGCCCGAGAGCTCCGGCTCTTGCAGTCAGCCACGTTGCAGTGGGCTAACTCCCCAATGCGACGAATTATGCGGTTACGTCACCAGTTTCGCGCAGTGCCACTAACAATAGGCCTCTCTCGGATGGAGGCCATGGTTCAGTTGGGAGTGGCAATAGGACCGAACCGAGGCGACGACCAGGCAATGGCCCCGGACAAATGCGAGAACATCGATTTAAGTGGTCGGACCAACTCAGGAGGGACATCCTTACCTGTTGGCAAAGAAGCTCACCGACGCGAAGAGGATTCATGCAGAGGTTACATGACCGTTGGGTCAATATGCACCCGAAATATGCTCATAAAACGCCTCAGTATTTAAGAGATCAGGTATCCTTTTTGTGCAGAAACGGATATGAAGCTCTTTTTCAGCAAGAAGAAGAGCAACATTCTCCAGAGAACATACAACCCGTTCCAGCAAGACCACCTTTGCAGATAGCCGATAATGCCAACATGAGAAGTAGGAGTCTTTACACCAAAAAGTCTTTCTCAGGATGGACAAATTATCTGAAGCTAATAATGCTCTCCTTGATTTGCTCTCTGAATATGTTAATCTCTGGGATCTGAACTGTGTAGTTTACGAGCAGGCAGTCTCTTTGCTTAGCGACAATAGAAGTGACGATACTTGAGTACGCCTGAGTAAGACTCGCGAGCGTATTGCACAGCTTCAGTTTAAAATTGAATCGGCGAGATGGCATGCATCAAATATTCAGTGCGTGATTAGCTATATAACATCAAATAAAAAATTCACTCCAAAAGTTAAGACACTTGCTCGAAACTTGAGGAAAGAAAATCACACGCTGGACAAGTGTAAACTTTTGACCATCAAGAAGCACTGGACGCAAAAAATAAGATCTATTTCAACAGCAAAGCAGCGTCTTGAACGGCGAGTAAAATGAATTCAGGAAAATTCCACCTTTTCAACTCATCCTTCTCGTCTGCTCAATAGAACGTCAAGTGTCGTTGAAAATCCGCCTAGACGAGAAGAGATTCAAGTGTTCTGGGAGAAAGTGTATGGAGATACTTATCAGTTAAATGAAGACGCTTCAGATATATCACTCTTTCGTAACTTTTGCCAAAGGCAAAGGTTACAGGCTCCAGAGGAAGAGCGTCCACTAATTACTGCCCAAGAAGTGAAGAAAGTTATCGCTAGAACTAAGAACTTTTCAGCGCCAGGGCCAGATAAAATCAACAACTTTTGGTGGAAGAAGTTCACTTCTACGCACCAACATCTAGCTCGTATATTTACTACTTTCTTAAACGGAGAACAACCCATCCCGCAGTGGCTAGTGGAAGGACGCACGGTATTGATTCATAAGACCGGAGATTTGTCAAGTCCACAGAACTACAGGCCCATAGCTTGCTTAAACACCAGGTACAAGCTATTCACTGGAATCCTCAAAGAGATGATATTAACATCTATCGAGCCGGTATGGAGTGCAATAGTTGAACAACGTGGATGCAAGAGAGGGCTGGCAGGTTGCAGGGAGAACCTGTTAATAGTCGGGTGCATTACCCAAGACTCGATCCGTCATCGACGCAATCTGTCCATGGATTGGATTGACTACCGTAAGGCATTCGATAACACGAACCATGAGCTACTTATTAAGCTCCTTGAGTGCCTGGAGGTGCATCCAAAAATAGTGAGATGCATACAAGAACTTAGGCTCTTGTGGCGGACAACATTTTTCATAACATCTGACAAAAGACAAGTGACTACCAGCTATATCACATCTAAGAGGGGGGTCCTCCAAGGAGACTCTCTAAGTCCGATACTTTTCTGCATCTCCCAATTGCCTCTATCTATAGTGCTCCGGGGAAAAAGCTCTGGATACCTATGTGGCCCACGAAACAGAAGAGAATATAAGGTCAACCACCTTTTATATATGGACGACCTTAAACTCTTCGCTTCCTCGAAAGAGAATCTTAACATCCTTGTGGAGGCAGTGAATAGGTACTCTGAAGCGATTGGCATGAGCTTTGGACTGGACAAGTGTGCCTGCGTCCACCTACAGCAAGGACGACTAGAAACTAGACCATCGAATGACGATCGGGATGTTCAACTCATAGGCGGAAATACCATTCAACATCTTAATAGTGGAGAAACATATACATATCTTGGAATACCGCAAGCGGAAACCCAAGATGTGCGTGTGTTAAAAACGGCCCTTGTAAAAAGGTATAGCCAAATTCTCAGAAAAATTTGGGATTCTGAATTATCTGGAAAGAATAGGATCCAGGCGACCAATATGCTGGCCGTTCCTATACTGCTCTACACATTTGGCGCAGTAAAATGGAACGTCGATGAGTTGAAGCAACTTGACCGAAGCACGCGCAAGATGATGACAATCCATCGAAGTCACCATCCTAGATCTTCTGTACCTCGAATATACCTACCTCGAGATAAAGGGGGTAGAGGCTTGCTAAGCTTGGAGTGCCTTCATCGAAGAACGGTTCTGGCTACAGCCTGCTCAGTTCTAAATAGCACAGATTCTCTTATGCGATTCGTACATCAACATGAAGCCAACAATGTTGCGGCGTTTCTATACCGTGCCGCAAATAGGGCCGCAGAGGAGCTTGGCCTCCCATTTGATTCCAGCGATACTACACGGTGCTCAAAAGTCGTGTACAGGAAGCAGGATATACGCTTCTACTAAGAGAACGTGTTGACAAGCCCCTTCATGGTAAATTCTACGACATCATAAGTAGAGAAGAGCTCTCGATGGGTCTTTCCAACATGTTTCTCAAGTCTGCGGGATTGAGATCGGAGACTGAGGGATTTCTTTTTGCCTGTCAAGATGGCGTTATAGACACCTTAGTTTACCGCGAGCGCATAGTGAATATACCTGTAGGTGATACTAACTGCCGAGCGTGTAAGCAAGAGCCAGAAACACTTGGGCATGTTCTCAGTGGATGCTCAAAGTATGCACGTTACGGGTACATCGAGAGACACAATGCGGCTCTAAAAGTGTTATATTACCATCTTAGGCACTTCTATGATGTTGATCTCTTGCCCGTCTTGCCATTCGCCCAGGGGGAACTCGAGTCCGTTGTGGAGAATGATCAGTGTAAGATCTACTGGAATTTCTCATTCTCCACCACTAAACGTATCAGTGCCACGAAGCCTGATATTGTCCTCCAAGATCTGAAGACCAAGATCATTTACGTGATTGAATTCTCGGCACCAGCCGATGGTAATATCAGGGCAAAGGAGGAAGAAAAACGGGTGAAATATCAAGCACTTCTTTTCGAGCTTAGCAGGCTGTACCAAGGCTACAAAGTCCATCTTGTAGTTCTCATAATCGGCTGTCTTGGAGGTATGAAAGCTTCATTTCTTAGCCAACTCAACAAGATTCCGGCTTGCCAGCGTCAGGCTCATTCCATCGCAAACCGGATGCAAAAGGCTGTTCTTCTGGGATCACTTCATCTGGTCCGTCAACACTGTTCCTCATAACATTCTACAAAGCTTGGTAGCTCTAAAAAAGTATCCAGAGGTGAAACCTTTATCTCCAACTTTCCCGTCTGTCGCGTAAGGTCATCCGCGGCTAGAGACCTGACTCCAAGGAACAGTGTGGCACGATGTTATCTCGCGTAAATTTCCCTCTCTTGCTTACCTTCTAGGTCAGAAGGAGCAGAAGTGGATGACGTAAACGTACTAGTTGCGTCGGGATTGGTTGCTTTAAGGAACCATGATCGTAGCTTCCGGAGCCTACAACTTCTCATAATATAAAATAATAAGCAAGACCAACAAATAATAATAATAATAATAAAATACCAGCAAGACACCAACGTACCTCAATTTGAAGAAATGACTAACTATTGGTCAAGTGTTTGGGGGAAAACGAACAGTAGCAATTTAAACTCTGCGTGGTTCCAACTAGAGAAGTCAAGTGCTAGCAACAACCCTGAAATGGAACTGACTATCATCACAGCTTTAGATGTTTCAACGGTTTTGAAAAGAACAAGCAACTGGAAAGCTCCAGGTCCGGACATGGTGCACAACTTCTGGTACAAGTACCTGACTAGTGTGCATCCTGCGTTGGCACGTTGTTTTCAGAAGATCATCGAACAACCAGATCTGATGTCAGGCTTTATGCTCCAGGGTACTACGTATATGTTGCCTAAAACACCAGATGCTCAAAATCCATCTGATTTTCGACCGATAGTCTGTCTTCCAACAATATATAAATGTCTTACAGCTATCATAGCAGATAAGGTATATTCTCACTGCTACGAGAATGACATCCTTACAGTAGAACAAAAAGGATGTTGTAAAAACTCGCGATGCAGTAAAGATCTAGTCACCATAGACGCCGTTGCCATGACGCAAGCTCGTAAACATCAAAGAAACTTGCACATGGCATACATTGACTACAAGCAAGCGTTTCCTTCCTTACTACATGACTATTTGCTTGAAGTCTTGAAAATATACAAAATTTGCCCACGCATCATTGACTTCCTAAGTCGTGCGATGATGCTTTGGGGTACAAGAATCAAGTATTTTGATCATGGACAATCAAGGATAACTAGATGAATACGCATTACGACGGGTATATTCCAAGGAGACTCCTTCAGTGCATTGTGGTTCTGCTTACCGTTGGACCCATTGAGCAGAACACTAAATAGCATGTCTCATGGGCTCCGAGTACATGATAACGAGGATGGTCATCAAGTGACCCATCTTCTATACATAAATGACCTGAAGATATACGCCAGTTCGGACCAGAAACTGCAGCAAGTGATCGCTGTCACAAAGCAGTTCTCCAATGATATCCACATGGAGTTCGGATTATATAAATGCAGAACAGTGCATTTAACCAGAGGAGAATTAGGGACCACAGAGCTGGAGAACGATTTCTAGAATGACATTGAGGCAATGGGAGAGGGAGAGTCATATAAATACCTGGGTATTCTTGAATCTAAGGATATCCAGCATACGATGGTTAAGAAAAACCTAACGACTGCCTTCACTACAAGACTCAGATTGGTTCTGAAGAGTTCTCTTAACTCGGCAAACAAGATCAGGGCAATCAACACCTATGCCATCCCTGTTCTCATGTACTCCTTTGGGCTCATCAAATGGTCGAACACCGAACTTGAACGATTAAACAGAATTATCCGCGTAGAAATGACGAAGCACTGAATGCATTACAGTAATTCGGCGATTGAAAGGGTAGTTCTACCACGACACAGAAGGGGTAGGGGCATTGTAGATGTCAGGAAACTGTGTGAATCACAAGTTATACAGTTGCGAGACTATTTTAACAGCAAGCGAGATGTGACGCTTTATAACACCATCTGTAAAGCTGATCTTAACTACACGCCCTTGAATTTGTCCTCAGAGGAGGCCTTGAGTACCAGGGCAGAAACCATAGAGAAATTAGAAACGCAATGGAGACAGAAAGCCATCCACGGCGAGCACCCCAAAACGTTAGACCAACATGAAGTGGATAGTGAGGCATCTAATATTTGGCTCAGAAAGGGCGTCCTGTATCCAGAAACGGAAGGATTCGTTATTGCGATACATGACAGGGTTGTCAGCACCAGAAATTATCGAAAACACGTGCTACATCAAGACGTGGTTGACCGTTGCCGATTATGTGGAGATACCAACGAATCCATCGAGCATATCATTAATGGTTGTCGCGTAATGGCTCAAAGAGAATATACGCACAGGAATAATGATATGGCGGGAATCATACATCAACAGCTTGCCCTAAACCTAGGACTCTTAACAGAATGGATGCCTTTCTATAGATACATCCCAATGCCCGTTTTAGAAAACGAAGATTACATCTTATATTGGGATGTTACTATCCAGACGGATAATTACATCAGAGCCAATCGGCCGCACATCGTCATGCGAGAAAAAAAAGGTGGAAGAGTCTACATCATCGACATTTGCTTGTCCACTTAACCGAAACTTGCAGGCAACCTACACAACCAAGTTCCACAAGTATAGCGAGCTAATACATGAAGTAAAGATAATATGGAGGAATGTAAAACATGCATCTATTCATCCCATTGTGATTTCGGCTACAGGCAATGTGCACGCAAGGTGCACTGAACATCTTGAACCTTTAGGAGTCAGTAGGGTACTGGCAGCAGCTCAGAAGGCAGTTTTACTAAACACATGTCGCATTGTAAGAAACTTTCTGGACCATCAGGAAGCAAGCGACTAAAAACCTATAAGGTGATACATGGTAGCTCTAAGAAAGCATCCAGAGGCGACTGTCGTCACCTCCAACATATACAGCCGCTGTGTAAGCATAACAGTGGTAGAAGACGAACTGCAAACTACACCATGCTCCTAATTTTGTATCTACAAAATCGTCGCAAATGGGTTCATACATCGTATTAAATTAAATAATTATATCATCATCTCATCAGTCACTTGACTTAGTCCGTGGCTATGATGGAAAACCGGGTTCTTCTTAACGCGAGAATAAGTTTGAAAAAAAAAATAATGAGCCTCGGTGGCTCAGTTGGTTAGACGCTCGGACTTCCCCTTAGAGGTCCGGGGTTCGATCCCTGAGCCGGTACCTCTTGAAATTTTTCAATGTACCTTTACCGAGAGTCTGGTGGTTCGGATCCCACCTTAAGCTGTAGGTCCCCCCATGGTGCACTTGACTGCAACCCAGTCCGTGAATGATGGGGTGAAAAAACCAGGCTTTGCCCAATGTGTTAAGGTACACGTTCTTATCAGATCACTTGATTGCATTACAATAATGCGTCCGTGACTGATAATATATACCGGGACAGCCCCGTGCATACTATTCAAAAATAAAAAATCCAACTACACAAAAATGCTTTCGACACATTGGGATGTAACGATATTAAGCTTGAGACAATAATTTTTATAATAATTCTTAAATCAACTTAAAAAGTAAATTATATTTTAAGAAACCAAGAAATAATAAATAAAAATACATAAATAATTATTTTAATAATCATTTATGTATTTTTATTTATTATTTCTTGGT
>CAKNWT010096122.1:0-12427 GCA_932066315.1 Andricus coriarius | reverse complement strand
TTGAAGCAATTTTGTTAAAAGTTGCTTTGATCACTTGACAAAAAAAAAAATTAGAAATCATAAAAGATATCGAGTCTGCAAAATGAAAGGAGAAATCAAAAGAACAATTTTCATGTGTGAAGAATGCGACGTACCATTATGCAAAGAAGAATTCATTGCTGACAATAATCAATCAAAAATGTAATTACTTTGATACTAAATTATAGCCGGAATAATTTAAGAAGGATAATAAATTAAAAATTAGAAAATTCTAAATTATTTGTACGACTTCCTTCCTTACCTGTCAAGAAAATATAACTTCTCTTTCGTACTATTGCAGAATGCGAAATGACCTTTTAGGCGCAATAATTGCATGAAGTCTGGCAAAAAACAGTTTTAATACACAAAGTTACCTTAAATTAAATGAATTTTGAAGAATTCTTCCACTTAAAGGCATTTTGTTCACTTTGACGTTTCCTTCTTGAGGTTGTGTTCCACATGATGATTTCGTATTATAAATCTGTCATTTTTTGTCCAATTTGAAACAATTTTGATGAATTTTTATTAAACTTTAATACTGATACTTTCTTTTTAATACTTTTTCTTAATAATTTATTTATTATTATAAAAATATGTTATTCAGGGGGCCCCTGTACTTTTTTAATGGATACGATCCCGAAACTCTTGCACTAACACTCATTTACTTTGTATCGGTGAGGTGGTCACGTGGTGTAGATTACAAAGTGGGGATTCGCTAGTCAAGGCAGAGGGTTAAACAAGTACATAGAGGTTTATAACGGGAACAGTATAAACATGTAAATACATGTATAGGGTACGTTCACTAAGTCGCTCTTAGTAAAGTATAATAGGGAAATAAGATACCTCTGAATGTCTAATAGGTATTTTAAAACCCAGTCAGGCTGGTACCGAAGTCTGCTCTTTCACATGCTAAATCTCAAATTTGCCAACCACCTAGGGAATATATAATTATTAACAACGGCTAAAACACGGTACCCTATGAAACCCTTTCATATTCAAATTGAACCCAATATAATCCCTTATATACTTATTGAAAATTATAGATTGAGAGGTAACAAGAAATAGAGTAGGGATTTTTACTACCACGTTCTTCTTTAGAGTGCTAACTTCTTATGGCACGGTGTGAACACGAAAAACTGGCTGAGGCTTGGAGGCTAGCACATCCAGGGTAACGCTTCCCCTTCTCTATCCAACCTTCGGTTCTCCCACTGACTTATAGGTCCTAGCAGTTCCCTTGTAATGTTTTTTACAAAAGTGCGATTCAAAAACTAAAACGTTCTCAAAGTACACAACTTATCACACTTCCGAAGTTACACGATGTGCACGAAATAGAATTCTGTTAGAAAATGTTGTAACTGTGATAATATAGGGTCATATGAGGTCCAAATGCGACAAGTAAGGGGCTTGGTTCTCAATTGCTGGAAATGTTTATTTAAAGGGTACCAGGAGCTTACGAAAGTTCAGCATTTGAACAAAGAATCTGGCTAATAACAAAGACACCTCTTATTTTCCTGTCAAGTCTAAGTCAGTGAGTTTAAAGAACTACAGTCCAAGCTCCGAGCAAGGCCGTTTTCGGGGCTGTAGGGGAGTATAATTCCAAGAAGCCATAAACCCCCACTCTAAGCGTGGTCACGCTCGACTGCGTGGAGAAAAATTCAGCTGACCAACTCCGAGTAACGCCGCGCGTCGGGTAGGTTAAAAATCTATCTCGAACATCGTTTTATGTACCGAGTGTACATTACATGTGTACAAAAGTGATTCATATTGTTTTATTTCGTTATAAGCCCGAGCTTAAAGGTATGTAAAACATTAAAATCTATCATTAGCTATGGTATGTTCGATTCTTAGAATGAATGTAAACAAAGCGTCAAAATGACAAATATTTCACCTCACTTTTAACGTAACCTGTGAAATCTCGTGCAGTACATTCATAATTAATTACTGTGTCGTATTGCTTATTTTTGTTTAAACAAAGAGAAACTCAAACATCAAATTGTCAATTATAACATAAATTTGATGTCACTCGTGTAATCTTATTTTAAATTATAACAATACATGTAAAACTTAAAGAAAAAAGAACAATGTAAAGCTTTTTTTACAGTAGTAAAAATAGATATTCGTTCATTTGAAATATATAAATTCACTCTTTTCCACGTTTTGTACTGCGCAATAATACTGAGAACGGGTTTCTCATAGAAACGCATATTAAATGAGCTGAAATCAGACATCTAATATCTTTTGAATGCGATTTTATAATTTTTCATGGTTTCCTTCGGGTTTTAACGTTCACATTTTATGTTGAACATTCATCCAGAACATCTTTATCCAAAGCCTATAAATATTTGATGAAACATAAAATAAACAATGATTAATTAGCCCTATAGTACATAAATTTGATTTTATATCAAAGCAAGTTTTTTTTAAAGTGGACTACAAATAATTTTGAATAACGAACAGTTTTCCTGATATTTGATTTCTTATATGTATAATAAAAAGAACAATTTATTTGACTGACAAATTCAAGGTTTGGCCCGAGAAAAACCTTCAGATTCGGCCGTTTCGTTCGCGGCCCTCCTCGGAGCGTCAGCTACGAAATGCATCGATCGCGACCGACGCTAAAGTGGTGGGGGTAGCGCTCGAACGAGAAATCGGAGAAGCGGCCCTGCTCGGGGCGGCACTGATCGGAGCTTGGACTGTATATATAGGTTTATACCGGGTACAACGTAAGCATGTAAAGGAATATATAGGGTACTATAACTAATTCGCTACTTGTAAATAATTGTAGAAAAACCAGGTGGTGATGAAGGTCTATTATTTTAAATCCATACTAATTTATTGCCAAAGTCTGTTGTTCGACATGCTAAATCCTAAAGCCAAACACCTAGGGAATCTATAATTAGTAACAACGACTAAAACACGATACCCTATAAAATCCTTTACGTAGTCAAATTGAACCCAACATAAGCTTTTATATACTTATTGAAAATTAAAGATTGTGAGGTGACAAGAAATAGAGTAGGGATTGTTATTAACCACGTTCTTGTTTGAAATGATAACTTCTTCCAGGGTAACTCTTCCTCATTTCTATCCTTCCTGCGCTTCTCCCACTGACTGACTATTTAAATACCTATACGTCTCTATCTCTCCTGCGCTTCCACCACATCCCTCCCCCCACACGTATGCCCTCTCTCTTTCTCTCACTCTCCTCCTTTATTTCTCTCCACACATTGCTCTTATATTCACACGGAGACTCTAACAGCATTAGCAGTGTATAACTGAATGCGCTCGTATGTATATGAGTGTATAACTAAATGCGTTTGCCTTGAATTTCGTGGTCGTACACGTGCTTGAATTGATATGGGATTTTTTGTGTTTTACTTAAGTGTTATGTAATTATTAGGTGTATTTCAACTATTCTTTATTTTGAGAGCATTAAAAGAAAAACCACTTCAGTTTACTTCATGTGATGTTATAACTTCTGCCTGGCGTCCCGCGACGGCTCATGAGCTTTTTTTTAAATCGTGGATGTAAATTACCACTTGAAGGTCCCAACAGTACCCCAAACAGCACGAAATATTGCAGCAATATTGCGCGTTGATGGGAAAGTAAATACTGCGAGTTATTCACGGTTCCCGATATACACCTTTGTATGTCTAATTTGGACCCCATAAGAACCGATATATACCTCATGTAATATGAAAGTTAACACTTGAAGTAACGGCATTTTCTGCCACCTTTGGTTACCACGAGGGGTCAATTGACCCCTACCTGGGTTGGATGTCAAATAATGATTTTAAACAGTTTCTACTGTCAAAAGTTAACGATAGAGGTATGCCATATTCATATTACATCGTTAATATTAGTGGAGAATAGTAGTTAGTCCTGCAAAAGTACAACACACGTTATAAGGTATATGCACTGGTAATCGTCACTGCATTAGTTATCGTCAGAAGGCGCAATATTTTTTGTATAACAATACTCGCTCTTGCCGCGTTTAATAAAAAATGTGCATTTAGGTAAGTTTAAATATCCTTTCATCAAATAAGTTTACTTTTTTCGTGTTAATACTTGGTTACGTGCCGGACGATTACTAACGCATTTGCGAAATTTGAATTTTAATCGTGAATGTAAATTGACTCCAATCAAATATCATGTGAAGTGATCAAAATTGAGTTTTTCTATATCTACTTTAATCGGTTAAGCCCTTTGCGAACATAAGAATTGTGTTTTAAATACAATTATAAGCATATTTAATTTCCAATTTTGAATGAAGGTAACGATTACTAGTACGATAGAAGGCATGTAATTCAGTCCTGCTGGGCAGAAGTGGAACAAAGTAATGAAATACCAGCCAAAACGCTATAGGGGTCAACTGACCCCTGCCAGCAACAGACAATAAAAACTAGATTTTTTTTAAAAGGGCACATCTAATATTTCCGAAAAAAATGTCAAATACTCCTATTTATAAATAATTGAAAGTCACAAAACGCCATATCTCTGCAAGCAACCGCTGCGGAGATTTACCACTCTAAAAATCGAAAGGGGTCAATTGACCCCGCCCGGTACTTCTAGTGTTAACATCTGATCATATACATAATGCTTTTGCTTAACCTAGTTGAATTGAAAACCCTAGACCTTCATAACCTTTCAATCAGAACGTGATACATGGAATAGTGTAAAATCAGAGTTTTATAAACATCGAAATTTAATGGAAACCTTATTAACCTTCAGGGTGCCGGAAAGCCGATATATCAGCTCTGGAGGAAAATTAATAATTTCTGTAAGAAACCAGACCCCGGGGTTTTCGGCGTCTCTGATCACGAATCGGGTGTGAAATGGCACCCCATACATGTCTTTACATGTTTATATTGTACCCGCTATAGACCTATATATACTTCTTGAAACCTACTGACGCAGACCTGACAAGAAAATAAGATGTCTTTGCTAGTAGCCACATTTTTTTCAAATGCCGGACTTTCGTAAACTCCTGGTAACATTTACGTAAACATTTACAGCAAGCGTGACGTAGTAAGAGAAAAAGCCCTTATTTTGCACATTTGGACCTTGTATGAACCTATGACTGCAGGTACAACATTTTCTAACCGGATTCTATTTTGTGCTCACCCTGTAACTCCGGAAACGTGACGAATCATTTATATACAGAACATTTCACTTCTTGCCTCTCACGTTTGTAAAAAACATTACAAGTGAACTAAAGAGTAGAAGTATTTTGGTCAACTACTGTTGCTTCTTATTAATTAAATCTGTACAAATGAGCCTAAGGGAGAGTCTACTTATAAAAGCTGTCACACCAATACTTAAATGCACATAGTCAAATCTGTTAAAAGGGCCGGTTAGGAATTGCGTTCTTATCAGTCCCATCTAATGAGTTAGATATATGCTGTGCACAAGTGTAGAGTATTTAGAAATAAACCACCAGTTTTAAAGATACAATAAATTTGCTTTGCGCTAGTACTTGCGCAGAACTGTTCGACGCATTAGAAAATAAAATGCATTTATACATAGACTTTCCTCACTAGTTTTCAATGAGATATTAAGAAAGGGAACTCTTTTAACATGCTAAAAAGCTATATGTAAATATTATTTTGACAACGAAGAATAAAGCAGGCTTTAGTAAGGATGGAATTAATTTTCCTAGGTTTACGAAACATTGTTTTTACTCTACTCAAGTAATTGCGCTTTGCTTGATAGTCTATGAAAGTCTGGTATTTTCAAACCGAACGAGGAAAGTAAGAAACATGATGTACGTGATCGGGTCTGAACTTTCATATTCCATGGGGTATATATCGGTTCCTGTCGGGCCCAAATGAAACATATAAAGGTTTATATCGGGTACTTTAACTCATTCGCCCTGTGTAGTCTCCCACAAACACGAAGTATTACAGCATCATCAATGCAACATTGCGTGCTGTTCGGGTTACCCGTGGGGTGTTCGAGTAGTGATGTAACTCTAGGATTGGCAAGAAAGAACCTGGATACTAACAGACCTTGCCCTTTTTCTTGCTGCATCTAAGTCCCTATTTTCTAAGGAGTATATAAAGGTTTATATTGCTTACGATTTAAACACGTAGAGAATTTTGTAGGGTACGATTTCTTAGTCGATATGAATACTTGTAGGTGCACAATGTGGTTATCAAATTTGGGAATTTCAATCTGAGCCGAGCTAGCAAAAGGGCAGGTATATTAAGAAAAATTATCATAGGAAGCATGTCGAAGACCAGACTTCGGCCCTAAATTGGTATAAATTAAAAATATTAAGCTTTCATAACCACCTGGTTTTTCTATAATTATTTACTTAGAGTGACTTAGTCATGGTACTCCATAGATGCCCCTACATGTTCACATTGTACCCGATATAAGCTTATATATACTTCTATAAAATCATCAACTCACACCTACCAAAAAAAAAGAGAAGGCCGTGGTTTTAGCCAGGTTCAGTGTTCAAATCCTGCACTTTCGTAAAAAAGTGGGTACCTTTGAATATATATTTTCAGCGAGTGAGACACAGTAGGCAACAAAGCCCTTTATTTGTCACGTTTGAAGTCCATATAGCCCTGTATTGAAGAAAGTGCAGCATTTTCAAACAGGGTCCTATTTCGTGCCCATTATGTAACTTCAGAAACGTGACAAATTGTGCACTCAAGGAACATTTAAATTTTTGCCTTTCTTGTTTGTTGAAAATATTTTAAGTTAAGCAAAGTGTAGGCGTATTTTGGTAAAGTGCTGCTACTTATCGATAACTCAAATACTACCAAACAGACTGCGAGAATATAAAGTTCGAGATAACCGTCACACTAATACTTTAATGCCCCTAGTAAAATTTCATGAAAGGTTCGGTTAGGAATTATTTTGGAATAAATCCTATTTAAAGGGTTGGACTTATTTTGTGCCAAAGTGTAGGGAATTTCGAAATAAACTGCCAGTCGACTTTCCTAGCTAGTTTTCAATCAGATCTTAATAAAGGACACTCTTTTAACGTCCTAAAAAGCAATAAATGTTATTTCAGCAATAATGAATAAAGCCGGCCTTACTAAGGATGGAATTAATATTCAGAGTTGTATAAAACATTGTTTTTACTCTACTCAAGTAATTGCGCTTTGCTTGATAGTCTATGAAAGTCTAGTGTTTTCAAAACGAAAGAGGAAAGTAAGAAACATGTTGTACGTGATCGTGTCTGAACTTTCATATTGTATGAAGTATATATAGGTTCCTATCGGGTCCAAATTCAACATATAAAGGTCTATATCGGATACTTCAACTCTTTCGCTCTGTTTATTCTCTCACAAACACGAAATATTGCAGCATCATTATTGCAACGTTGCGTGCTGTTTGGGTTAACTGTAGGCTGTTCAAGTAGTAATGTAAATGGAAGATTGACAAGAAAGAACTTTATAGGGTACGGTGTCTTAGTCGATATAAATACTTGTAGGTGCATAAGGTGGTTGTCAAATTTGTGATTTTCAATCCATACCTTGCAGGGAACATGGCCTATATATTTTAAAAAATAATCGTAGGGAGCATGTCGAAGAACAGATTTCGGCCCTGAACTGGTATTGATTTAAAATATTAAGCTTTCACAACCACCTGGCTTCAATATAATTATTTACTAATAGCGCCTTAGTTATGGTACCCTATATCTGCCTTTACATATCCAGATAGTACCCGATATAAAACTATATATACTTCTTTAAATCGTCGGCTCAGACCTAACATGAGAAAGAGAAGGCTATGCTCTTACCCTGCTTCTTTGTTCAAATCCTGGATTTTCGTAAATACCTGGTTAAATTTAAATGCATATTTACAGCAAGCGAGACACAGTTGGCAACAAAGCATTTTTTTATGTTTAAAGCCCATATAGCCGTATATAAGGGCAAGTACAGCATTTTAAAACAGTATTCTATTTTGCGTCCATCTTGTAACTCGGGAAACGTGACAAGTTGTGAATTTAAAGAAAATTTCAGTTTTTGCATCGCACTTTTGTAATAAGCATTACAAGGTACTAAAGTGTTCAAGTATTTTGGTCAACAGCTGCTGCTTTTCGATAATTCACTCATTACCAAAGATAATAAGCGAGAATCTAGTTATAGAAATCGTCACACTAATACTTAAATGCACGTAGTCAAATCTGGTGAAAGGGCCGGTTAGAAATTACTTCCTTAGCAGTCCCGTCTAACAAGATAGATTTTTGTTGTGCACAAGTCTAGCGTATTTCGAAAAAACTGCCAGTATTAATTATACAATAAATATGCTTTGCTCTAGTACCTGAGCAGAGCTGTTCGACGTGTACGAAAATAAAATGCAATTATACATAGACTTTTCTGGCTAGTTTTGAATCAGATCTTAATAAAGGCAACACTTTAAACGTGCTAAAAAGCAATAAATGTTGTTTCAGCAATAATGAATAAAGCAGGCCTTAATAAGGATGGAATTGATTTTCCCAGATTTTATAAAACCTCGTTTTTACTCCACTCAGATCATTGCGGTTTTCTTGAGAGGTACTAGCACTAGACTTTCAGAACATCTCAAGAAAAACGCAATTACTTGAATAAAATAAAAACGACGTTTTATAAAACTCGGAAAATTAATTTCATCCTTATGGCATGCTATGTGGGTTACTGTTGGGACCTATAAGTCAGAGTGAGAAGCGAAGGAAGGATAGAGAAGAGGAAGCTTTACCCTGGATGTGATAGGCGCGAAGCATCACTCAGTTTTCAGAGTTCACAGGGTGCCATAAGAAGTTATCACTTGAAAGAAAAAGATGGATAATAAAAATCCCTACTCTATTTCTTGTTACTTGTTACTCTATTTCTTGTTTCTTGTTATTTCTGGGTTTCCTTCAATTATTCACAAATAGCTACTTAGTTATGGTACCCTATATATGCCTTTACATGTTTTCCTTTTACCCAATATAAACCTATACTTCTTTAAGCTCACTGATACAGACCTGAAAGGAAAATAAGAAGTCTTTGCTATTAGTCAGATTCTTTGCTCAAATGCTGGATTTTCGTAAACTCCAGGTGACTTTTAAATAAACATTTGCAGCAAATTACACATAGTTCATTATTGCTGAAATAACATCTATTGCATTTTAGCATGTTAAAAGAGTTGCCTTTATTAAGATGTGACTCAAAACTGCCCAGGAAAGTCTATGTATAATCGCATTTTCTTTTCTTATACATCGAACAGCTCTGCGCAGGTACAAAAGCAAAGCATATTTATTGTGTCATTAAACCTGGCAGTTCCTTTTGAAATACCCTACACTTGTGCACAACATAAATCTACCTTTTTGTCCAAATGCGACAAATGAGGGGCTTTATCTCTTACATTTTCTCAATTGCTGGAAATGTTTATTTCCAAGTCACCAGGAGTTTACGGAAGTGCAGCATTTGAAAAAAGAATCGGTGTAATAGCAAAGAATTTTTATTTTCTTGTCAGTTCTGAATCAGGGAGTTCAAACAAGTGTATATAGATTTGTAAAGGGTACAGTATAAACATGTAAATACACGTACAGGGTACGTTTACTAAGTCGCTCTTAGTAAAGTATAATAGGGAAACAAGATACCTCTGGATGCCTAATATTTTAAAACCCAACCAGGCTGGTACCGAAGTCTTCTCTTTCACATGCTAAATCTCAAATTTTCAAACCACCTAGGGAATATATAATTCTTAAAACCGGCTAAAACACGGTACCCTATGAAACCTTTTCGTATTAAAATTGAACCCAATATAATGCCTTATATACTTATTGAAAATTATAGATTGAGAGGTAACAAGAAATAGAGTAGGGATTTTTACTACCACGTTCTTCTTTAGAGTGCTAACTTCTTCCCAGGTGCGAATTGACCGTCGGCCCACGGTCGGGCCAACCGTCGGAAGGTCGGTCCAACTTTTTGCGCCACTGGTCGGGCTAACCAGTTAAATGGTAACGGTCAACCGCCTTTGAATTTTCAAAGTTGGCCCGACATTTGGTATGAAGTCGGCTCAACCTTGGACAACAATGTGGGGCCGAAATTGATTTTTGTAGGTTCATGGTATTCAAAAAATTAATAATAATTGATTGCGAGTATTTTGACTATAAATATTAATGGTCCTGCTTAGAATAAATACATATATTACATTTAAAAAAATTATATTGCAAATAAAATTTCTATCGCTACGGGGTTTCGAACCTACATCTATACCTGAATCTATCGCCTAGCAGTCGGGAGTCTTACCCATTACTCTATGCATACATAATTGAAAGTCAATGAAAAAACCATCCTCATAAGCCACAACTCAAAGCAGTTAAAACTAAACATTTCTTTACCTCTTTTTTCTCAATAATTTTTTATTATTATGCGACATCATGCAGATGTAAAATAAATTAACTGTTAACATGAATATAAGCGAAATAACTTTTATATAAATAATTTAAATCCATTTCAATTTTTAGGGTTTTTTAGCCCCGGGCTGAAACCCATAAATTTTGTTTCAACAACTTTTCAAAAAAAATGTTTTCTTCAAAATTTTTGTTTTAATTTTTTTTCAACAATTTTTCTTCATTTTTTTTCTAAAATTTTGTTTAAACAGTTTGTTTTCAAACATTTTTTTTCAAACTTTTTTTAACAATTTTTTCTCAACATTTTTTTTTCTTGGCGCCCACTTGGAATAACTTTTCTTCGTGTAATATTTGGTTTTTTCGCGTTTTAGGCTATTTTACAACTTTTGATAATGACATAAAATGTGATTTTTAATGAGCATTTGAAATTCGCGCATCATGATGACTTTTAAAAGCCAATGTTATGCCGATGGTCGGGCCATCTATTGCCCAGAGTTGGGCGGACCGTACTTTCACGGTCTTTTTGAAACCATGAACCAGCGTTTGTCCGACGGCCGGCCCATATTTGGGCCAAGGTTTAACCGACCATCCGGTGCATAAAGGTGACTTGTGGTTAACCGTCTGCTGTATACAGAGTCGGACCGACCGCATTCTTGCGGTCGTACGGACCAATCTGCTACAGTTTATCCGATCGTCGGCCCAAAGTTAGGCCAGAATTGGGCCGACAGTCGGTTTTTCTCCCACCGCCGACGTCGGTTGCCAACGTCGGCGAGACCATGGCAGCTTGAAAACACCTTAGTCGGTCCAACTCTGGTTACCGTAGATCGGATACCAAAGTAGGACAGACTTTGGGCCGATGGTCAATCTCTGGCATCCGACCGAATTTCGCACCTGGGTTATGGCACCGTGTGAACACGAAAAACTGGTTGAGGCTTGGAGGCTAGCCCATCCAGGGTAACGCTTCCCCTTTTCTAGACAACCTTCGGTTCTCCCACTAACTTATCACAGAAAAAACGAAAGATAAAGTTTACATCGATTCCAGGTGAAAGATTCGCTGCAACAAAAAATAACCTTGCCGGTTAAACTTTACACGAATCGAAAATAATTTTCCATTTTTAACCTTGCCTGTATAATCTTTCGCCTTATTATCGCTCCATTTTTATTCGAAAAGATACGAGAATTGCGACACCAGCGCTATCTACCGTCTTTTAACTTAATTAAATTGGAGCAGAATAGGGATTCCCGGCTGTCAGAATTATTCTCCTAACCTCGCTTAAGGCCATGTAACGAGTATAACAGCTGATCAAGTCAGTCCTCAGATCAGTATTTTTTCACCCATATTTAAAAATAAAAGTTAAAATAACGCGGAAATATTTTCGGAAAATATTAATTAATATTAAAGGACCGTTTGTGGCAAGGCACAGAGTTGGGGGAAGAAAAAAGTTTATATATGAAAATTATAAATATTGACGGATGCATTTGGGCTTCACGGCAGATGTTTGACTTCTATCTTTCTCTGTCGGTAAAGAAGAAGTTCGCTGTTAGTAACTTTTTTTTTGTTAGGCTGCAGGTGGCGCCAGGTGCGATCGATTTGATTTCAAAATTATCACAAGATACAGGTTTAATAATTTCAATCGAAGTAATGGAAAAAATGGCAGATACCATAATTTCTTAAAAATGTTGCGATTTGAATGAAACTCAGTTTCACAAAGCTTTTCAGGTTACAGAATTCGAATATAACCTCAAAATTAAAAAATCCAAACGGTCTCATCATCGACCCAGACCTACATTTGGAAGATTTTTTTGATAACCTTTTTGATAGCGATGTTCCCATCCAGGTCTAGTGGCACCCCACTAGATACCCTTGGTTGAAGCCGCCCCTGCGCCGAAAAGAAATAGAATCAGCAACACGTTTTTTTTCTTTCTTGAATAAAAAATGTGTTGCTGTTGACATTTCAATTATGTTTTTCCAAAATTTGTCTTTTTGGTTCGAAACTGCAAGTCTTTTGGTAGAAATTTCATCTTTTTTTTTTTAAATGGACCTGTCTGATTGAAAAAGAATCTGTTTCA
>CAKNWT010096110.1:0-10980 GCA_932066315.1 Andricus coriarius | reverse complement strand
CTACGAGAATGCGACGGTGGATTACATGGGGTTGGGCACTCCCCTTGTTAATAAACAGTCTCGATTAATTGTCCAGGGATGTTCCTGAAGAAAAAAAAACCCAAGTGGAGGTGTAACAACTGTGCCGAAAGCTGAATGGCATCTGGGTGAAGTGTTTTTATAACGGGTTATACCGTTGTTATACCGAGCGATCTTCCACAGTATACAGCCTTATCCTGGCATGGCGGGCTCTGGAAGGGTGGACGAACCCTTTTTCTAGCTGCTCGAGAAAACAACTATGACACCACCAAACCCCAGTTGTAAGTGCTGTTCAAAAAGATCGACCGCACTGAGCACCCGGCAATGGGTCGGCAAACTATGCTGATCGCCCTAGAGTTCGGGGTGCTGGAAATAATTTGGATGGAAACACGAAGACTGATCGGCGATGTCGTCACACTATTGAGTAGACGGATCGAGTCAAGGATGATATACTGGACTGCTACGATGCCAGCATTATCCCTGTTCACAGCGGCTTCATGGCACGCATGCACACTGTGTGGAGCCAGAAACGCCTAGAGCTTACGCACATTTCGCAAGGGTCATTGTGAAATCGCGCTGCTTACCTCGCGAACTGGATATGAACGCAGGAACAAGCTGCAGACGAACAGGAGGAAGCAACGTTTAGACCAATCGCGGAAAACAGGCATCCCCTGATGCTGAAATGGACGTTGCCCTCCGTGAGGATCTCTCGGTGAAGTCGGACCTCTGACCATCAATTGTTCAGTTTATGGTGCGCCGAAAGCTTTGACCGATTCAAATCGAAGGCTAAAAGCGACGACGGATCAGAAGACCAAAAAAAGGTTATATCAACTCAACAAGAAGACTGGCTGGGCACGACAGAATGCGTCACGTGTTCAGTGTGTGATTGACTACATAATGTCTGGTAGGCTGTTTGTGAAAAGGGTCCGTCAGTTCACCAACAGTAGATGAGCCGAATTCATGTAAACAGCTTCAAGGTTATTTATTATCTAAATTATGAATTTCGCGTGAATACTTTCAAGGTTATATTTTGCTTTCTTCTAGCATTTTCTACTCCGTCATACAGTTATGAGAAAAACAAGGATGATTAATTGCTTCCTTCTAGATTAATATTTAATTAAAAATTCCTATCTTTATTTATTTAATGCGCAAAAGATGCAGGTGTACAGGTTAAATTTTATACGGATGGCTATGTATGACATCCTTTTTTGTCTGTATAAATTGTATTTATTGCTTCCTTATAGATAATACATTTATTGAAAAATTCCCGTCTTTAATTAGTACGCAAATAATTAATAAAAAACATTCTGCAATCTAGAATCTTCTAAGGGGTAAGACCCAGGAGGGAAATCGGGAGTTGTAAAACCGAGATAAAGGTCGAGACACAATAAAACAAGGGTTGTTAAAAGTATGGCATGGTTTATTCAACCACTTACATTGCTGGATTCAACGGAGGTTGCTCCAGGAGTCGGAGGAGTGTTGGTTAGAATACGTGGCGGCAAGGGCGACGAGGATGAGGCGGCAATGCTACCGGACAGGTAGGCGATGATGATGAGGCGACAATGCTACCGGACAGGTAGGCGATGATGACCCAAAGCAGATGGGAACGAGAGCATATCGTCCCTCGGCCCGACACTAATGACCCGGCACAAGAAAGCAAAGATAGTACTCCCGAGGGCGAGCTAACCTAGACTGAGTAGCTGCTATGCCGCTGCTCGGGACTTCGGGTCCCCTCGGGGGATTCCGTTTCATCTCGTGTGCGGCCCGGCAACCCTTTCGTGCAAGGCCGTGCCGACTCCAGCGTTAAGGTAACAATTCTGTTATACCCCCCCTCCCCCGCGGGGGTTTGGGTGTATACCTGGAGTTTTTGTAATGTCACTTGTCTAAGTCTGATATAGTCTTAAAAAAATAATTTAAATAAAAGTTTGCAAATCCTCTGCTTTCCTTTCGAGCTTTGCCTTAGCAATTTTGATTTCATCAATTTTAAATCTAGTCAACAATTATGTTTTGGTTTCATAATGAGTAAATTTGTCTGTTTGAGTCTGGAGTTGTAAAGTTTTTTCTAAGTTTTAATTATGTTTCGTTGTCTAAAAGATTATATAATTTCTAAATAAATTCGAGTATTAATCCTTCGCGAAATTGATATTGTAGTTTTTTACAATTGTTTCTAGTTTTGTGCTTTAAGTTCCTGTTTTCTCCTTGTCTTTTTCGCTTCTGATCCTCCTTCATGGTTATCTTCTTTCTGAAACAAATATGAAAAGAAAAACGAAAAACTCGTCCATGTAGTCAATTGTCGTGGAGATTTCTTGTTTTTAGAGTCGGTTGTCCTTTGAGTCTGTTTCTTATTTGTTTCTGGAGTCGATGGTACTTTAAATCTGTTGTTGTTTGACATCAATTGTTGTTGATCAAACTATGTAATTTAGTTTATTAACAAAAGGTCAGAGTCAAATTGTTTCCTGTTATAGAGTTTTTAATTCTGCGTTTCACTGTTTGTACTTCCTTTCTAAGGTTTATTTTTCTTCTTGTATTTCTTATTATTTTTTGGTCTTCTTTCTTCCCAAAGAAGAATTTTACTTCTGTCTTGTATTAGGAGTCAAAATACTGTTATTTTTCAAGTTATTTATCAGATTCATTTTACAGTGATTGTGTTCAGAGTATTGTTTGCAGTTCTTTTTGAGTTATTTTCGAGTCAATTTGTGTCGTTAACGCTATTGATACAATGCCATTTTTGCCCTTGTTTAAGTCTAAATATTCTGACTTAAACTCTTTTCCATTTCTCACGCCTATGTGCCATTATCTATAATTACGTTTTCTAATTTAAAATCATTTATTTCCATTCACCGATACTTTTGCCTTTCTAATTTTTTAGTTCGCAAATCGTAGGCGAAATTTTCTTTTTAATGATAAAAGGACCTTCATACTGGTCATATAACTTGCCCGCCTTTTTATCCGCTTTGTTAGATAGTTTGGTTACCCTTTTTAGAACCCTATCTCCTATTTTAAATTCTATTGGTCTTCTTCTTAAATTATAATTATTGGCCTGTCTATTATTTGCTTTGTCTAGGTTTTTTTGAACTTCTTCTTTAATGCTTTGTAACTTTCTTAGTCTATCGGTCCATTGGTCGACGCTCTGAAATTCAATATCGCTATCGTTTTCAACATTTTCTCGGAGTGACTGAATTGGTTCTAATTCGCGACCTAAACTCAGGAATGCCGGGGTCAATTGGGTATACGAATTTTTGCTAGTGTTCATTGCAAACTGCAAATCGTCTATATGTTCATCCCAGGTGGAAGGATCGTTATCTAGATAGGTTTTAATAATTTGTTAAATTGTCATATTACAACGTTCGGTTGGGTTGGCTCGGGGGTAATATTTTCGTGTTTTGGTATGTCTGATACCGAATTTTTCGGTTAATTCTCTTATGGTTTTGTTGATAAATTCCGTGCCATTGTCGGTGTGGAGAATCCGCGGTGTTCCCCAACGCGAAATGACACGTTTGTGGAATTCTGATTCTATTTTGATCCCGTTAGCTCTTTTAATTGAAATTATGTCGACCCATTTTGTAAATAGGTCTACGAACACTAAAATGTTTTGATTTTTTCTCTTTTTCGAACTTGGTAACGGGCCCATGATATCGGCTGATACAATTGTCCATGGTTCTTCTAATACCCTTTTTCCCATAAATCCTATCTTGCTTTGATTACTTGGCTTGACTCTTTGACAGATCTGGCAGTTTTTTACGTAATTGATTACGTCCGAATATACCCCTGGCCAGGAGTGATGTTAGGAAATTTTCGCGTAAGTTTTCCCTGAGCCTAAATGTCCTGCTTGGATTTCGTCGTGATTTTCCCGTAAAACTGGACGTCTCAAGGTTTGGGGTACGACTAATTTCCAAGGGTTCGAGTCTGGTAATAGAGTAGACTTGAGTGGGTCAGTTCTATAAAAGTAGAGTTGCGAATCTCTGATTCGCCATTTTTCATGTTCTTCGGGTCTTTTTGTAACTTGTCTGAATTTGGTAGAGTAGCAGTCGTCTGTTCTGTTGTTAACGTCTGCTTTTGTTTTTCTACACTACAAGCTAGCGCAAACGCTATATTTTTTGGCTGATTCTCCTGATCTCGAGAGGGCATCAGGGACAAAATTTGAACTACCTTTACGATATATGACTTCGTAGTTAAATTCTAGTAACTCTAATGCCCATCTGGCTAATCGGCCAGTGGGATTTTTAGGTTATGGAGCCACTTTAACGCTAAGTGGTCCGTGATTACTTTAAAGCTGTAACCTTCTAAGTATGGCCTAAATTTTCGTATGGCCCAAACTACCGCTAGGAATTCTTTTTCGGATGCTGTGTACCCAGATTCTGCGCTAATTGTTCTAATCCCCAATTCCATGCTTTGTCTTTTCTAAGTAATCTGTTTATTGGTTCTATTATTTCAGCAAAGTGTGGGATAAATTTTCTGTACCAACTTGCCATCCTTATTATGCGCTGTAATTGTTTAATGTTTTTCGGTTTAGGGAATTCTAGGATTGGTTGGATTTTTTCATTTTTTATTTGGAGTCCTTTGTCGTTAACTTTAAATCCTAAATATTTGATTTCCGAGCAGCTGAACTCGCATTTGTACGAGCTGATCGTTAAATTTGCATAATTTATTTTATCTAATACAGTATTCAAATATTTTAAATGGTCTTCAAAATTTTGAGTCACAATCACTATGTCGTCTAAATAACAAAAAACGTTTGGCTTTAGGTCTGGAGTAATCATTTTGTCCATAAGTCTCTGGAAAGTGGCTGGAGCATTGGTTAAACCAAATGGCATCTTTTTAAATTGATACATGCCTTTTCCAGGGACTGTGAATGCTGTTATTGGTTTTGAGTTTTCGTCTAATGGTATTTGTAGATAGGCTAATTCTAAGTCAATTTTAGAAATGAATTTTGCTGATCTTAATGTGTCTAATATTTCTGTCATGAGTGGGATTGGGTAAAGATCTTTTTTAGTAACATTACTGACCTTTCTAAAGTCTAGGCAAAATCTATAATCTTTCCCTGGCTTTTTTATCATAACTATAGGGTTAGACCAATCAGAACATGAGGGTTCTATTATATCCTGTTCAAATTTCTTTTATTTTTGGGCTCGCGTGGTAATATCGCTGTTTAATGGGATTGTGGCCTTGGACGTCGATTTTATGTTTCGTTAAATGAGTCGCCCTATGTTCTTTTTCCTGGTGAATTTTTATTTTGTTTTCTAGAAGTTTTTCTAGTTGGGATTGTTGGCTTTCGTTAAGCTCAACAATGCCTTCGCAAATTTCTGGCGAACAATCACTTTGTTCGTCGATTTTTCCTAAATTATCCTAAATATTATTTAATTTAATCGCTTTATTTTTAAAATTTACCCATTGATTTCCGTTATCGATTTCTGAAATCTCATTGGCTTTTAGAGATTCCTTTCCTATTTTATTTTGATCAGTAACTTTTTTATAATTCCAAAGGTTACTGTCTTGATTCTTATAGTTGTCCTCGTATTTACCATTATCAAAAATTTGTCCTGACTCATTTTCCTTGGTTTTCCTCCTAATTTTCGGTTTACTTAAACTAAATGAATCTTGTGTGCTTGAGTCGTCGCTAGTGTCGTGGGTGGGGATGCTCTCTAGGGGCTGGGATTTGTTGCTGGTGAGGATGCTTATTAAGCTTGGTATATCTTTCGTAGGATTTGTTGCAGGAATTCGGGCATTTTGTGTTTTTGGGGATTGGTTAGGATTGATAGGTACTACGGGAATTTCACTATTTTTTAACCTTCGGCTACTTTTGTTCAGTTCTCTAGTACTTTTGAGGTTAATACTACCTCCGAATTTCGGTTCCCTATCTGAATTTCTATTTTCTTCTTTTTTAGCTAATGGTTTATTCCTAATATTTACATTTTTCCTTTCCTTAATTTCATTAACTTCAATGTTAGGTTTAGTTTCGTTTTTGTCATAGATTATTGGGAGGGGTAAAGCATTTAGGTGTGCTTCCATAGGATAGCATGTAGTGGGACTCCCTGGTAACCACCAAGTTTCTGAGTCATAGTCTAGGGTCATCCGTAAGGATTTTATCATGTCCGTTCCTAAAATACCTACGGAGTTTAATTTTGGGGCTAACCTAAGCATTAAATATTTCGTTTTATTTCCGATCATAATTGGAATTACTACCTGTTCAATTATATCTACTGTTTCTCCATTTGCGACCATTAATTTTCTCGCGACTGGTTCTAAAATTGAATATTTGGAATTCTGGATTTTTCGCAGCAATTCCTTGCCAGCGTACGAATGTGTGGCACCTGTATCTACCAAAATTCGAAATAAACTACTTTCGAATTTTGTCATTAGATGAAAACGTGTTTCCGTTATTTCATCTTTATCCGAATGTTAAAATTCTGGCGTTCCGGTATTAGGTTGTACTATTTGCGGTTCTAATACCCGCCCCTCCAGTTTCCCTGGTTATACGCGTAATATGGGAATTCTCTTTTAAAATTACCTGTTAAACCACAATTATAACAATTTGAATTATTTGTGTTTTCGTTCACGTTTGTTTTATCGTCCTGTTTTTTTCTGAGTTAGAACTTGATTTTTCTTGTGAGTCCTCGTCATTTTTAATTGATTTTTGATTTTTATTATCGTAGTTTAATTTTTGAAAATTTTGTTTACTATTATTATTTTCTGGGTTATTTTCGGATTTTTCTGTGGGGCATTCAATCATTAAGTTGCTTTGACCTTGATTAGAACCCAAAGACATTTGATTAAACATTGTTAACATTTTGTAGTAGGGGTTATATGGATATCTGTATCTATTGTTTTGGAATCTGGGTTGGTAATTTGGTTGGAATGTAGGTTGAAATTTGATCGGAAACCAGGTGGGAATGTAGATTTGAAGTTAGGTCTGAAATTTTGTTGATATTGGTTAGGAAAAGGTTGGAATGGAGATCCAAATGGAAATCTGTTTTTGTATTGTTTTGTACCCTGGTAATTTTGGTTTTGATATCCGCTTTTGTTATTATTTTCCTTTTTGTCATCTTTATTATTTTCCAGATTATTTTTATCTCCACTATTGTTGTTACGTTTTTGTTCTATTCTGTCCTCTATTTTTGGTTCGGTAATTTGTAAGACTTGCCGTCGAATTTTTGACTTGGCTAGCTCAGTTCCCCATTCTTTCCCTAAGTCTTACAGTTGTTCGAAGGTTACAAAATCGTTTCGTAAAATTACAAATTACAAAATCGTTTTATAAACCCAGAAAAGTTGATTTACTAGGTAATCTTCCGCTACTAGGAGAAAATCCTGACGTGCTGGGGAAAAGCAGATGTCAGATTCGGGTTCAGCACCCCAAAATACGTATATACGGAGAGAAAACTCCGGAGTTTAGCTCAAGAGAGTTCAAGGTATTAACGCGTGGACTATTTATCAGGCACATGTTGCAGGCGTCTCTTGCTTTATTTCCAAAGATTTCACGGACTTTTTCGATGAGTCTCCTTGCAATGTGCCTTTAGGACACGCCTTCTGCCTATTGACACGTTCGCACCACTAAATGTTCGCAGGAGGCGTGGCCTAAAGGGAAATCGAAAGGAGACTCACCGAAGAAGTCCGTGGAGACTCTTGGAAATTTCGCTCGCACTCTTGGCATTTTGGCATGTGAGCTGTGGTTATTTTCCGTGGGGTTGCATCGTGCGATTAATAGAAGCATCCATGAATATATTCCAAGACAAATTCTTGCTAATAAAGCGTGAAAAATGTCCACGTGCTAATGCCTAGATTTTTCTCTCCGTGTAGGTACCATACTCTGATCTATCGCTCAACCAACTTTTTTTTTGTGGGCCTGTGTTATTTTTGTTAAAATACAACAACTGTTAATCTTGTAAATAAATGAAAGAAATTAATTTCAAGCTTTGGCACTTAGGCCTGGAAAGATTTTTTTCACTCAAACTGCTTCAATCTTTTGTGAGAAAGATTTTCAGTAACTCTTTTAACAAAAAATAAACAATATACAATTGATATACGAAATTTTTGTAGCGACATATTTAAATGAGCGATTTTATCTGAGTTGGACTCCTCTGAATCATTTAAGATACTTCAGATATTCTGGGAATGTATGAGCTTTTTTAAACACATGAAAAATACGTGAAATTGGAAATTAAATGAATAGATAATTATAATTATATACGGGGCTCTAAAAGGACGGACAAACTCTTTACCTAGCTTCTCGTGGGAACAACAATAACACCATCAAACCACAAAAAAGTTGTAGTTGCGGCACCGACAATCGGTCGGCAAACAGTGCGGATCACCCTAGAGTTTGTGGTGCTGCAAATAATAATTTGAATGGAAACACGACGACGAACCGGCGAAATGTCCACATTCAGTGGACGTATACACTCAAGTATAATAATAATAATAATAATAATAATAATAAATCTTTATTGAGTTCGTAAAAAAATAAGGATATGTACATGGCAGTCAGAGATAACATGAGAACCCAAAGGGCGAGGTACAGCTTAAAGCTGCTTTCAAACCTAACCCACTTAATATAATTTAAGCTATAAGCTATAATATAATTTAAACTGTAAGTAAACTATAAGTAAACGAGACTTAAAAACTAGGGTTTGAATAAATAGATTATTGGATTATCGCAGTAATAGGGAGAAACAGATCTATGAAGAGACAACTCAAGTTGCCATGCGAAGGCGTTCAGTCGTTTCCTCCCTTACGGTGGGAGTGGAGTAAAAAGCCAGCGGGTTTTTTAAGCAATTTAAGAGGTGCGGAGCAGCATAGGAGAAAGTGGATTTCCCTTTCGATGTGTTTGCTCGCGGGACATATAGCTTGCCATCGGATCTCATTGCAAGAGATTTTCTAGCTCGCTTATCTTCTACAAAAGACAATGTGTCGAATAAATATTCCGGAACGCCCTGCGAGAGGACCCTGAAAGAGAGGACACATAGTTGCACTTCCCATCTGTGCTTCATCTCAACATTATCCCTGTTCGCGGAGGCATGCACACTCTGCTGGTCCAGAAACACCTAGAGCTTCAGCACGTTTCGATACAGACACTCGGAAACCAACGCGCATATCTTGGCGAAGTTACTACCTACTTGAACAAGCTGCATACGAAGATAAGAAAGCGACATTAAAGCCAACCGCGAAAAGCAGGAACCTTCTGAGAGATGATCACGATTTGAGGACAAGGAGGAACATTGACATGCAGGTTCCTCCTAAGCCTCAAGGTCTCGCTCAAATGGATGCCTCCCTTCGTGAATATATCTCGGAGGATTTCCACCTCTGGACCATCAATGTTTGAGTTTATGGTGCAGCGAGAGCATTGGCTGATTCAGATCGAAGGCTAAAACCGACGATGGATCAAAAGACCAAAAAACGGTTGTATCAACTGAACAAGAAGATTGGATGGGCAAGACAGAATGCGTCCCGTATTCAGTGTGTGATTGACTACATAACAGCTGGTAGGCCGTACACGGAAAGGGTTCGAAAGTTTGCTCAAGAACTAAGGATCTCTAATCATACACGGAACAAGTCAAACCTGCTGACAATCAAGCAGCACATTGTTGACAAAATACGGGTGTTATCTGACGCAACGAAGAGAATACAGAAGAGGGAGAGATGGATCAGGAAGAATCAACAGTTTCTCGCCGGCCTATCTCGCCTCTTCGGTGATCACCCTGCCTCTGTCGAAAATCCACCCAAGCTCAACGAGGTAAAGACTTTTTGCAGAGAGGTATACAAGATCCCAAAAACACTGGAGTTGAAAGAAGATACTGACAATATCATCCGCTTCAAGGAGTTTTGCTACCTCATAACATCTAAGGAGAAATGCCCATTCCACAGTGGCTGGTACTAGGACGCACTATACTCCTACCGAAAAAAGGCAACTTGTCACACCCAGAGAATTACAGGCCAATAACTTGTTTGAACATACTGTATAAGATCTTTAGAGCTATCCTGAACAACAGGATTGTCCGAAGAATTGAGCCTGTGTGGCGAGAGATGTACGAATAACGTGGCTCGAAAAAAGGTGTGGCAGTAAATCGAGAGCAACTGCTAATTTACAGGTGCTTCTGTAAAGACGCTGCAGCCCATCAGCGCCTCTTGTCAATGGCCTGGATTGACTAATGGAAAGCTTTCGATTCAACCTCTTATATACTTCATCTTTCTGTTAGAAAGCTTGAAGGTGCATCCCCACATAGTAAGATGCATACAGAGATTGATGCATCACACTTCTGCCTCTATCTCTCGCACTACGAAATTCTTCTGGATACCTCTGTCGCGACACTAACCATCGCGAGCATAAGATCACTCGTGTATTTTATATGGATGATCTGAAGAAAGAAAAGATTGTTGGCGTTCCCAAGGACCCTGAGCTTGTGGAAATAAGTGTTATCAGACATCTTAACACTAAAGATAACTGGTCATACTGGGCGCATGGAACATACCTGGGCGTGCCTCAAAGTCGTATTCAGGACGTAACATCAGTTAAAGAGTCTCTTCGAAGCAGATACAAGCATCTTCTTCGGCAGATTTCGTCTTCAAATCTGTCGGCGTTGAACAAGGCATCTGCGGCGAACATTCTTTCCGTTCCGGTTCTACTCTACTCGTTTGGGGCGGTTCAATGGACGAAGAACGAGCTGATGGCCATTGATATCACCACACGTAAGATCATGCATATGCATAAAAGCTTGCATATCAATTCGTCTGTTCCGCGATTATACATCTCACGCCGTCAAGTCGGACGCAGACTTCTGAATCTCCAATGTCTTCATAACGGAATTGTTCTAAGTACAGCTTTCATAGTTGCAAATCGAAAAGATCCTCTCATAAAAATGGCCAGGAATTACAAGATGATAGGCAAAGGAGCGTTCATTTACAAAGCCGCGGAACATGCGGCTGAGACCCTTGCCCTGAATTTTAACATCAGAAGTGAGGAAAGTGCAT
>CAKNWT010096089.1:0-29445 GCA_932066315.1 Andricus coriarius | reverse complement strand
AGTGTCACGCTTACCCCTAGAGGCTCGCCGAAAGGGAAATAGCTTAATGATATACATATATCCCATATTTCTGGGCTCAACTATGGCCGTAAATAGTCATAAATATGACCGTACATTTTCTGTGTATCTTCTCGATCGTCTATACTTTAATGTACCTGAAGCTCCGAACGTTCAAATGAACGAAATATTTTTTCTTATTTCTAGTTCACCCATAAATATTGTTCCAATTGCAATTTAGAATATGCATTATAATTCTGTTTCAATAATAAATTATTTCCAACATAAATAAACAAAAATTTGAACCTTTTTTCTGGTTAACAAAGTCGACAGTACAAAATTTCGTTCATTTGAAGCACATTATACTTTAGCATTACTCCCGGCCGGCGAGTATCCAGAACTTTAAATCAGGTACAACTCTTCGGTTAAATTTAACATTAGCGCCCTCCACTTATAGTTGAATGTAATTTAGACAAGCATTACATTAAAAATGATAACATAAATCTCCATTGGACCTTCAATTTAAATTTCTAATCATCAAGATAAAAAGAAGGAAACAAACAGGACAAAGGAATTTAATAAATTGCTTCTCCACATATTTGCCGCAGTATATTTTTTTAATGACTTTATAAAAATTCTATTTCTGCAGGTTAGGAACACTCTCGTATTTTATTTTTTGAACCAGTAGCAAACGAAGTTCGATTTCTAGTTCCTGCATAGCAGATGCGAAGTGCCTGATTTGCACACTAGTGCGCGAAGTAAAGAGGCCAGTTCTTTGCACGCTGCTGATATCCAATCAAGAAACCGCATTCATATTCAGTCACAGTTCTGCTTTTGTTCAAATGTCAGGTTAGATATGCACTCCAATGTTCAAGTTGTTAGTTTAGTTTTGAACCACTGGTTACCACGTACATGACACCACCAGAAATCGAAGCCACGAAAAACGTGTCTTTATATTTACTGTTAGAAAAATAAAGAAGACAATATAACGCAATTTACGAGTTTAAGAAATTGCGTAAAACAAAAAAAAAAACAACTTCGTTCTCCGGAAAAGTTCTTCTGTCTATTTTGATGAACTCTCTTAGAAATTTCAGCCATCGACGAAAATTAAAAATATCCCTGACTTATTTTTTAACTATTTAGATATTAATAATTGCTATTACTATTATTACTATTACCAAACCCTCCAAACAGCAGCTACGCCCCGCGCACCCGCCGGGGTTTCACCCCGGACCTAGCCGGTTCTCCGCCTCTGGACCCCGTCAGAGGTTCGTACCTGAACCTCAATTCGCCTTATTTTCGGTATTGAACTTCTCACACCCTATTTTAAAAAATAATATATGGGACGCGTGCGCGTAAGTGATTCTCGACTAGTGTGATTGTCACCCCCGCTTCACTCAGGCGGTAATCTTCACACTCGTCTCGAATCATAAACTTACTTTTTTAGGCAACTTAAATGCAAAGTTACTAATTTTACGTTTTATAAATGTTTAGGAAATGTTTGAGCATCAATTTAACGCTATAGGAATATAGGACAAAAAATGCCAAAAACTGTAGATTCTCTCAAATGTCCACCTCATTTAAGAAATTCGGCCTTGAAATTTAAAGAAGTAACTTTGCGAATTTCCCTGCAACCCAGGGCAGAAGCTTACTTTGAAATGCTTTGCAGGTGAAAATATATTCGCGTAGAATTCCACATGGACATCCACGTAGATCCACATGGAAATTTGGGTGGTATTTTAGAACTATCCACGTGGGAATTCACGTAAAACTTTAAACGCAATGTTTCAACTGTAAATATCTTTTAATATTTGAAGTATATGTTGGTCTTCGACTTTCACGTCTAGGAATTTACTAATATTAGTTGGGAAATAGGAAAATAAAAACCCATTTTTTATCTTAAAGTCCTTCTAGACGAAAGTTGAACACGTTATTAATCACTTAGAGTAGAGTAGAGACTCGTGGTGGGAGAGACGAAGCGAGCGATCCACATCTGTTAAAAGAGCTGGACTCCGAACTTCCCCTGGCTGCCGATCTCTGACTTACTTACTTTCTCTCTAGCAGGAGGTCAGCTGCTGCCAGTATCCTACTGACTCCTAAATGTTCAAGATGTTCAGTGCATCTTGCTCTCATATTTTTGCAACCAAAATCACAATAGGATGAATAGATGAATGTTTTACATTTCTCCATATTGTCTTTAATTAATGCCTTAGCTCTCTATACTTATGGATCTGGGTTGTATAAGTTGCCTGCAAATTTTGGTTAAGTGGACAAGCAATGTCGATGATGTGGACTCTTCCACCTTTTTTTTCTCGCACCACGAAGTCGGGTTTACTGGCTCGGATATAATGAATCGTCAGAATAGTAACATCCCAATATAAGATGTAATCTACGTCTTGTAAAACGGACATTGGAATGTATCTACAGAAAGACATACATTCTGCTAAGAGTCCCAGGTTTAGGGCAAGTTGTTGATGTATAATGCCCGCTACATCAGTATATCTGTGCGTATATTCTCTTTGAGCCATTATGCGACAACCATAAATAATGTGCTTGATGGATTCGTCGTTATCTACACCTAATCGGCAGCGGTCAACCACGTCTTGATGTTTCTACCCTGATATACAAGGTCTCCTCTGAGTACAAATTCAAGGGCGTGTAATCAAGATCCGCTTTACAGATGGTGTTGTAAAGCGCAATATCTCGCTTGCTATTAAAATAGTCTCGAAAAAGTATAACTTGTGACTTACATAGTTTCTTGACATCTACAACGCCCCTACCTCCTCCATGTCGTGGTAGAACTACCCTTTCAATCGCCGAATTACTGTGTTGCATTCGGTGCTTCGTCATTTCTACGCGGATGGTTCTGTTTAATTGTTCAATGTCGGTGTTCGACCAAATGAGCCCAAAGGAGTACGTGATGACAAAGATGGCACTGCTCGGCATTTATCTAGTCCGAACTGCATGTGGATACCATTGGAAAACTGCTTTGTGAAATCGATCACTTGCTGCAGTTTCTGGTGCGAACTAGCATATAGCTTCAAGTCATGAATGTATAGAAGATGGGTCACTTGATGACCATCCTCATTAGCATGTATTCGGAACCCATAAGATATGCTATTTAGTGTCTTATTCAATGGGTTCAACGCTAAACAGAACCACAGTGCACTAAAGGAGTCTCACTGAAAGATACCCGTCGTAATGCGTATCAATCTAGTTATCATTGGTTGTCCACGATCAAAATACTTGATTCTTGTACCCCAAAACATCACTGTACATCTTAGAAAGTCGATGATGTATGGGCAGATTTTATATATTTATAACACTTCAAACAAATAGTCATGTGGCATGGAAGTAAACGCTTGCTTGTAGTCAATGTATGCGATGTGCAAGTTTCTTTGATGTTTACGAGCTTGCGCCATGGCAACAGCGTCTATGGTGACTAGATATTAACTGCCCCGCGAGTTTTTACAACATCCTTTCTGTTCTTCTGTTAGGATATCATTCTCGTCGCAGTGAGAATATACCTTATCTGTAATGATAGCTGTAAGGCATTTATAAATTATTGGAAGGTAAACTATCGGTCTAAATTCAGATGGATTTTGTGCGTCTGGTTTTTTAGGCAACATATACCCAGTACCTTTGAGCATAAAGCCTGGCATCAGATGTCGGTGTTCGATGACCTGAGAACACCTTGCCAACGCAGAATGCACACTCGTCAGATATTTGTACCAGAAGTTTTGCACCATGTCCGGACGTGGAGCTTTCCAGTTACTTTCCCTTTGCAAAACCGTTGAAATATCTGAAGCTGTGATGTTAGACAGCTCCATTTCAGGATTACTGCTTGCTCTTGGTT
The DNA here is from genome assembly GCA_932066315.1 of Andricus coriarius. Lineage (NCBI taxonomy): Eukaryota > Metazoa > Arthropoda > Insecta > Hymenoptera > Cynipidae > Andricus > Andricus coriarius. Next base: position 25,592 of record CAKNWT010096089.1, on the reverse strand, counting down.
TTTCTAGTTGGAAGCACAGAGTGTCCCAATTGCTTCTGTTTGTTTTTCCTCAAGCACCCGACCAGTAGTTAATCATGTTTTCCAATTGAAGGACTTCGGTCTCTTGCTGGCTATTTTGCTTTAAACCTAGTTCACGATAGAACCTTGTTTTATCTACTTGAAAGGTTCGATTTTGTTGCCTTCTAGTACTACTTTTCTTGTACCGGCGCAGTCTAGCAATAAGAAAATCAAATCTCTGCCTTTGGCAGTATATAATCTCATCGAATATTGCTGGTGTCAATGTCTCGATGTACCGATAGTGGATGATTTTAGTAACATGGCGTATCAGCTTTTTAGTTCTATTTTCTTTCTTATATTGAGTCAATCGACCAAATTTGCACCTTACTTTGCTGACATCTATATCCAACCTGATCTTCAATGGTAGATCTCGATTCCTTCCTGGGGCAAAGACTGCAATTGTAGGCCTAGTTCTGCGGCCCGACGTTCTAACGTCTGCCACAGCTGCACATTATATAAGAGTTTGCACCTCTAATGCATTTTGTGTTGCGTTCAAATGCATAGGTAAAACCTTGCTGTTCAGGTGTTCTATTAATGCACGCAGATCATTTGTGATGTTCGTCTTGGGCAGAGAATGCCTTTGTGGTGGTTCTACATTTCTGAACTCCAGTAAAGCATGACTAAAATTCCGCTCGAGGTGCTGTAGTTTTACTGGGATTTTGGTGTTCACATCATTGTTATTAATGCCCGGATATGGTTCTAGAGGATCCGGTACATAATGTACATTGTCCCTAGCACCCATGTTATCAGCTTCAAATCAGTTCTTTCTTGTCCACATCTTCCACGGGGAGTTCATCAATAGGAAGCTGCTGTTCCACTTCCATTTTAATGGCAGCTATTTCAACCGCCGAAAGCAATCTGTTCACAGATATTGAGCGTGTTTGGTCAGCTAGATTCTGCTCATTTATTCTTGTAGCTAGCTCTGTGTACTTAAGTAAGAAGTGTCGATGACTTTGATGTTTCTATGGCTTCTTATATCTTTTCGAATTGGGGTCACATTCACACATTCCAACCACTCTTTCCTCGGTCTTCCTCTGGGTACGCTGCCATTTACTTTACCTTGATATACTTGTTTCGCCAGTCGTTCATCTTTCATTCCCTCAACATGCCCGAACCATATTAAAAAATTTCTTTCATATCTGTCAGATAGCGTCTCATCTATACCACATTCTTTAAAGATTCTTACGTTAATAGTTTTGTCGATTAGCATTTTACCGTCCACCATGCGCAGGAATTTTATGCCCACCGCGTTAATTTTACTCTTATCCTTTTCTTGGTATATCCACGTCTCGTTAATGTACAGCACAGTGGGTGTAAATATAGAATTTTATATCGCCATTCTAGCTTTATCTGATATATTTTTACTTCTGACAATAAATCCTACCCTGCCGATAACCTTCAAACCCTCGTTTAAACGCCTATACGTACTTATCAACTTGTTCTATCCTGTTATTGTTTTGGACAAGGTTGCATACTGCTTTCTCACCCTTTCCTTCAAACACCATAATTTTTATTTTATTCACGTTCATTTGAAGGCCCATGTTCTTCATGCGAGGATTGCGCAAAATGAAAAATTATAACTCATCACTCAAGACATTTTTAATTATATAACATCAAAAATATTTTGTATGGAAAAAGAGAAAATATAATACTAATTTATTAAAAAAATATATAAAATTGAGACAAAAAAAATATATTATAATAATGAATATAATTATACATACATGCATAATAGTGCCCCAAAAATATACATGTTGGAATATTCGACCCGCGAAGACGCCAAATTGTTCTCTCGTGGAAACAAATAGATACATATTTTTTTATTTTTTGATAAAATCAAATTTTAATATATCCACAAAGTTATAAAAAAAATTGAGACATTTCGAAAGTTGCATAAAATTGCAATATTTGTAGACTCGTAGCGAACCTTGAATATAATTGTTTAACTTGAAATTTTCAAGAACCATTTTTGAGGATATTTAGAACAGATTTATAAAAAAAAAAATATCATTATTTTTTTATTTATAGTTTTGAAGCAATTAAAAAAATGAGTGAAAAATAAAACTTTCAGCCCAAGAGCAGCTTCAGTCGTAGACTGCAGAATTTATGGCATCTAAATTGAACTCAAAGTGGCTTATCGTTAGAGGCTTAGGACTTCCAGATGCAGGATTGTCCATAAAGTCCCCTGCCAGACGTCCGAACCTGTAGCCCAGTACATTTCCCAAATTTTTTCGCACTTTCTGACGAGCTAATCGATTTTTTCACAATACCCGAACAACAATGACAACACCAAAACACCAAAAAGTTGTTAATTCAGTTCAAAACGATCGAACGCGCAGAGTAACCTACAATGGTTCGGCGAACAATGCCGATAATCCTAGAGTTCGGGGTGCTGCGAATAATTTGAATGGAAACACAAGACGAACCGACGAAACATCCACATTGATTGAACGAATCAACTCAAGGATGACGTGCTAGACTGCTACGATGCCAGAGCTTTAGCACGTTTCGCATCAGTGTTTGCGAAATCAACATGCCTACTTCTTGAAAAATTGATATTTACGCGGAGCGCTTCCCCAACCGTTGCTTAAGCAAGCTGCAGATGAAAATGAGGACGCGAAATCAAGACCAACCGCGAAAAGCAGGCACATTCTGAGAGATGATAGCGATTTCTGGACAAGGAGGAACATAAACATACAGCTTCCTCCTAAGCCCCAAGATTTGGCTGAAATGCATACCTCCCTTCGTAAGGATATCTCAGAGGACTCCGACCTCGGAACCATCAATTGTTCAGTTTATGGTGCTGCGAGAGCATTTCTGATTCAAATCGTATCAACTAGAACTAAGGATCTTCAATCATCCACTAAACAAGTCAAAGCTGCTGACAATCAAGCAGCACAATGAGGACAAAATACGGGTGATCTCTGATGTTAGGAAGAGAACGCAAAAGAGGGAGAGACGGATCAGGGACAATCAACATTTTCTTGATGACCCATCTTGCCTGTTCTGTGATCACCCTGTTTCTGTCAAAAAGCCGCCCAAGCCCAACGAGGTAGAGACTTTTTGGATCGAGGTATACAAGATCCCACCAAAAACACTGGGGTTAAAAGAAGATACTGATAATATCATCCGCTTGAAGGAATTTTGCGACAACCTCATAACATCTGAGGAGGAATGTCCATCAATCACCGCCGAAAAGGTGAAAAAGCACTTAGAGGCACAAAGAACTTTTCCGCTGCAGGACCAGATGGTATCAATGACTTCTGGTGGAGGAAGTTTACTTCTATACACCAACATTTGGTCCGCAAAATCACCTCACCCTTAAAGTCGGAAACGCCCATTCTGCAGTGGCTGGTGTTAGGACGTCCTATACTCCTACCGAAAAAGGCAACTTGTCCAACCCAGAGCCTATGTGGCGAGAGAACCTGCTAATTGACGTCCTATCAATGGCCTGGATTGATTACCGGAAAGCTTTCGACTCGACCTCTCATAGCCTTATCAACTGTCTGTTGGAAATCTTGAAGGTGCATCCACACATAGTCAGATGCATAGAGATTGATGCCTCTTTAGAATACTTGATTTACTATCTCATCTGGAAATTATCGTGTGAAAACGAACAACGTCCCCTTCCAGAGAGGCGTGTTTCAGGATGATACCATTAGCCCTTTGCTTTTTTCCATCACACTTCTGCCTCTATCTCTCGCACTTCGAAATTCTTCTGGATAGCTCTGTGGCGACACTGACCATCGTGATCATAAGGTGACTCATGTATTTTATATATATGACCTGAAGATCTACGCCCGCCTGGTAAAAGCAAACTTCAAACTGCTATAAATATTATCAAGGAGTACACAGGAGAGAGTGATATGGACTTTGGATTGGATAAATGTGCGAAAATTCATCTGAAGAAAGCAAAGATTGTTGGCGTTCCCAAGGACCCTGAGCTTGTGGATATAAGTGTTATTAGACGTCTTAATACTGAAGAGACCTATATATACCTGGGCGTGCCTCAAAACCAAATACAGGACGTAACGTCAGTTAAAGAGTCTCTCCGAAGCAGATACAAGCATATTTTCCGGCAGATTTTATCTTCAAATCTATCGGCGTTGAGCAAGGTATCTGTGACTAACACGATTGCCGTTCCGGATCTACTCTACTCGTTTGGGGTGGTTCACTGGACAAAAAACAAGCTTACAGCCGTTCATATCACCACACGTAAGATCATGCATATGCATAAAAGCTTGCACATAAATTCGTCTGTTCCGCGATTATACATCTCACGCCGTCAAGGCGGACGCAGACTTCTGAATCTCCAAGGTCATCATAACCGAGTTGTTCTAAGTACAGCTTACATCGTTGGAAATGGAAAATATCCTCTCCTAAAAATGGTCAGGAATCACGAGATTATTAGCAAAGAAGCATTCCTTTACAAAGCCGCGGATCAGGCGGCTAAAACCCTTGGTCTAAATTTGAACATCAGAAGTAAGGAAAGTGTATTACTCTATCTAGATGCTTCACTTTTGAAAGTAGAAGTAAAGAAAGCAGAAGTTGAAAAATTCCACCAAAAGCTACTAGACAAGAAAATGCACGGAAATGTTCACAGAAACGTAGGAAAACACTCCTTGTCGAAGGAGCAAACTTTTGCTTTTCTCAGACCAACAGAACTAAATTCAGGTACAGGTTTCATTTTCGCATGCCAGGGTGGTGTAATATCCTCTTTAGTATACGAATAAAAAACCAAGGCAGGGTCCCACTGGAAGCAACTACTGTGAGGCGGGTGGCCACAGGGCAGGATGAATTACAACGACAGGCCAGCGAAACCCTCGTGTGTCTTGAGGACACAAAGCGACCAAAGGATGACAGCTTTCTGCATCCATCTTGCACGTGCCTTGTCATATTTTTGGAACGAGGGAATGGCTTTTTGGTTACGAACCAGTGATAGTTTCGCACCTGCGAGAGCACCAATCACAAGGACAATTACTGTAACCAAATATTTTGTGTACAGTCGTTGCAGCTCCCGTTTAAGGTCTTGATAACTCGCCTCCTTTTTCTTCTCCATGACAGTGACGTTGTATTCGGCCGGAGCCGAGAATTCGATCACGAATATAGTTCGTTTCTTGAAGTCTTGGAGAACAATGTCAGGCCTCGAGTGTGCAACGGAGACTGCTGTCCGGAAATCGCAGTTTAAGAAAATTTGCCACTTCTCGCTTTGGACAATGGACTCTATCTCATTCGGAGCGTTCGGCAGGGTAGGGTCGCGTCCAACACCGTAAGAGTGACAAAGATGGTAATAAATCACTCTCAGGGCTGCATTATGTCTGTACCGATACGTCGTTCCCGCGTGAGTGGGACACCCGGATAGTATGTCTTCTAGGTACTCAGCGTGTGTATGACATGCTTTATACCTATCGCTGTGAACTTCTTGACATAAAATGCAGTCGCGGTATACTAAGGTGGAAATGAAACCATTCTGGCATGCGAAAATTAAACCCTCTTTTCCTCAATTAGGCCCTCATTATCTGACGAAAGCAAAAGTTTGCCCTTTCTTCACTTCTGATGTTAAAATTCAGGTCAAGGTGCTCTGTCGCCTGCTCCGCAGCTTTGTAAAGGAACGCTCTTTGCCGATCACCACGTGTTTCCCTGCCATTTTTAGGATAGGGTCTCTGCCATTTGCAACCATGTAAGCTGTACTCAGAACAATCGGTTACGAAGACATTGGAGATTCAGAACTTATCAAGCTCTTATGCGTCTGCATGATCTTACGCGTGGCGGTATCAAGGGCCGTAAGCCCGTTCTTCGTAAATTGAGCTACGCCAAATGAGTAGAGTAAAACCGGGATGGCAAGCATGTTAGTCGCAGATAACTTGTTCGATGTCGACAGATTTGAAGACCAAATCTGTCAAAGACGATGCTTGTATTTGCTTCGGAGAGACTCCTTCACTGATATTACGTCCTGAATGCGGCTTTGAGGCACGCTCAGGTATGTATAGGTCTCTCCAGTGTCAAGATGTCCAATAACACTTATATCCACAAGCTCAGGATCCTCGGGAACGCCAGTAATCTTTCCTTTCTTCAGATTAATCTTGGTCCACTTGTCCAATCCAAAGTCTATACCAATCCCTCTTGTGTAACCCTTGACGATATTTAAAGCAAGTTGAAATTTTCTTGCTCCAGAAGCATAGATCTTCAGGTCATTAATATAAAATACATGAGTAACCTTACGCTCGCAATCATTAGTGTAGCCGCAGAGGTATTCAGCAGAATTGCGTAGTGCGAGAGATAGGGGCAGAAGATGAGATACTAAACCTAGTTTTCGAAAGGAGTATTAATCTCTCCATGCATTTCACTATGTGTGGATGAGCCTTTGAGCTTTCCTACAGACAGATGACAGGTCTATGAGAGGTTGAATCGAAAGCTTTCCGGTAGTCAATCCAGGCCATTGTCAGAAGCGCTGGCGGGCTGATGCGCCTTTGCAGATGCACCTGTCAATTAGCAGGTTCTCTCGGCAGCCTGCTGCACCTGTTTTCGAGTCACGTTGTAATTCTCTGGTTTGGAAAAGTCGCCTTTTTTCGGTAGGAGTATAGTGCGTCCTAATACCAGCCACTGCGCAATGGGCGTTTCTGGCTTTAAATATGAGGTGAATATGATTGACAGCAGCCTTGACTTGTTCAGTGTGTGATTGTAGATGCTCTGTTCTTCGGTGAAATTTCGAACCCCTTATGTGAACGGTCTACCAGATGTTATGTAGTCAATCACACACTGAATACGCGATGCATTCTTTCTTGTCCATCCAATCTTCTGGGTCTTCTGCATCTACAATTTTTTGGTTATTGTTCTCACGAGCAGCCAGGGAAAGGGTTTGTCCATCCTTGTAGAGCCCCGCATGAAAGGATAAGGCTGCATACTCTGAGAGGTCGCCCGGTATCCCAGAGTCACCATTTAAGACACCTCGCCCAGGTGCCATTCAGCTTTCGGCACGTTTGTTACGCCTTCGATTAGGGGCTATTCCTTCGGGACCATCCCTGGAAAATTTTCCGCGACTACTTATTAATAATTTTAATCGTATTCAGCATAAATCCTTGGTACAGGGATCCTCTAGCCGCAACCCGAGGACGCGTTCGGTGACTTTGTCATAGCCCCTTCGGTTCGGCATTAGATAAAAGGCAAGGAATACATAACCTGGTCGTACGTCGCAGAGCGTCACCTATCCGAGCACTATCCGCGCTCGAGATGGCTTGATATCTGGACTCTTTCCGAGGACCGTCGACCCGGCAGGGAAGGGGTCGCGAAGCAATATGTATGCCCGGCGTGAGATCGTTCTCTTGCCGCTGGTCAAACCGGGATTCTCTGAATGTAAGAATAAGACAATTTAATGCAAACCTTACAACACAGGGGGATCAAGAGCAGTTTCTACTACAAGTAGAAAGAAAGAAAAAATATAGAATAGGTGGTAACTTTTTTTCCAAGAGGTATAATCTCAGATGGTAAGCCCAAGTTAAAACAAACTATTTAGGGTTTTCATTGTCACGCTAATATATATAAGAATATTTGAATTAAGAAGATTTTCCATGTGATCAGTGCTCTTAGAGGTTCGAAGCCATCACTGGTTCGTAACTTTAAAGCTATACCCGCGTTTCAAAAACATGTCGAGAAATTTGCGAGATGGAGGCAGAGATTTTTTATTCTTAGATCCCTCCGTGTCCTTAAGACACACGAGGGTTTCGCCGGCCCGTCATTGTAATTATATAGCACACTGTGGCCACCTATCTCATGGTTGTGAGGCGTGGTCATAGGCCATAGTCCTCAGGTTGTGTATATCATTAAGCTATTTCCCTTTCGGCGAGCCTCTAGGGGTAAGCGTGACACTACCCGATTCGGGTAGTGTTTTTTAGGTGGATTTATAGTAAATGGGCTCACCACACCCACCTAAATAAATAATGATGACCTAAATAAATAAATAATGATAAAGGTTATCTGTACCAAGGCTTACTGATGAATATGGCTACAAACTAAATAAGCAGTTGCGGACAATAGTCCAGAGATGGTCTCTAAGGAAAATCCTCGAAACCAAGGCGCAAGCTACTTTGCCAATGGCTGCATGGAACCTCCCAGAGTATGTAGTCTACCCTCGCATGCAGGTCTCTGCGAGGGTGGACGAACCCTTGCCCCAGCTACTCGTGGGAAAAACTATGATAACACCAAACTCAGTTGCAAATGCCGTTCAAAACAATCGAATGCGTAGGGCTCCCGACTATTGGTCAGACAACAATGCCGACTACTCTTGAGTTTGGGAGGTGATCAGGATAGAGAAAATACGACAGACCGGCAAACTCTGACTGGTTTTGAGTAGACGGATCAACTGAGGGACGATCTGCTGGAGTTCTACGACATCAGTATAGCCCCTGAGCGAAGGGGTTACATAGGCCGAGAGTCTACTCTACGGCAACCAGAACAAGCATGCAGCTGAGAATGTGACATCCAGGTATCTCTTAAGCCTGCAATTCTGGCTCAAGTGGATGATGCGCTTCGTGGAGATTGTTCCGAAGAGTCCAACCACTGGACCATCAATCGTGATGTGTATGATGCCGCGAGAACATTGGCGGATACCAGCCGTAAAAAAAATCAACGGCTGAACATAAGACCAAAAGGCGCATGCATCAATTGAACAAGAAGATTGGCATGGCAAGACAGAATGCGTCCTGTACTCAGTGCGTGATTTACTACATAACACACATTGTTAACAAAATGCGGGTGTTACCCGACGCAAGGAGGGAGAATCAATAGTTTCTCGCTGACCTATAGAGCCTCTACAGATATCTCCCTGTTTCTGTCAAAAAAATCCCCTCAAGCCCGAGTAGGTCGAGACTTTTTGCTGAGAGATTAGATAGTATTAAGAACTTCTGGTGGAAGATGTTTGCTTCTACACACCAACATCTGGCCCGCATCTTCACGTCATATTTGAAGTCGGAGACGCCCATTCCGCCGTTACTGGTGTTAGGACGCACTTTACTTTTACCAACGGAAGGGGACCCTTCCAACCCAAGGAAGACCAAGCAAATTACTTGTCTGAACACGCTGTATACGGTCGGGAGAACCTGCTATGCGACAAGAGCGTCTGGAAAGACGGTGCTTTCAATAATCATAGTATATCAATGGCCTGGATTGATTACCGGAAAGGTTTAGATTCAACCTCGAATAGACTTATGATCTATCTGTTAAACTATTAACAGCGTCAACATCCATAGGGGCGTCTTTCGAAGAGAGACAATGAGCCCTCTCCTATTTTGCATCACACTTCTGCCGCTGACTCTTGCACCACGCAATTTCTCTGCATACGTCTGCGGCGAAACTAATCATCTCGAGCATTTGGTCACTCATGTATTTTATATGGATGACCTGAAGATGTATGCTTCTGAAGAAAATCAACTTTAGAATGCTTAAAGTATCGTCGGGAGGTACACAGGAGAGACTGGTATGGACTTTGGATTGGACAAGTGTACGAACATTCATCTGGAGTGAGGACGAATTACAGGCGTTCGTTAGGACCCTGAGCTTGTGGATATGAGTGATATTAGACACCTTAACGCTGGAGAGAGTTACCAATGGTCTTTCCCAATGGCTTTGGTCTTCCAATCTGTCAGCGTTAAAAATATATCCGCGACTAAAAGGCTTGCCGTCCCGTATTCGTTTCGGGTGGTTTTATAGACGAAAAATGAGTTTACGTCTCCCGACATCGCAACGTGTAAGATAATGCACATGCAGAAGAGCCTGCATATCTGCTCGTCCGTTCCGCGCTTATACATTCCACGCCGTAAAGGCGGGCGCATACCTTTGAATCTCCAGAAAACGGTCAGGAATCACGAGATGATTGGCAAGTGAGCATTCTTTTATAAAGCCGTGGAGTGGGCGGTCGAAACCCTGAATATCAACATCAGAAGTGAGGAAAGTGCAATAACAATAAATTCTTATTTATATCAAGACTTATTTTCAACAATTCAAATAGTTATTTGTGAGACAAGTGCGCAAAAAAAGTGATTGTGTGCGAGTGTGAATTTTGCAGCATAAGCCGGAGGCTCGAAGCATGAGTCAGTGGTTAGTGCACGAGCTTCGCTCATGCGACTAATGCTTCGAGCCGCAGGCGAATGATGCAATTACACAAGTTAGCAATCACCTATGCGCACGTGAAAATAAATTATGAAAAAAACAAATTTTGACGCTTATGCCCTTTTGCCATGCCAAATTTTGGCGCTTATAACCTTTTGTATGACGGACGAAAGCGGCTACGAAACCCTAAAAACAGAACTTCAATCATTAACAGGTTTGTTCAAGTTAAATCTAAATTTATTTTAAGAATATACCAAGACCAGTGTTTGAAGTTACCTATGCCAGTGTCTAAAGTACCTCATCTCGAAAGTGCGCATGCGCAGCTATTTCACCAGTGGCGAAAGTAAATCATCTTCAAACTGCGCATGCGCGAACATTGTGTTTGCACACATCCTGCTCAAATGAGGTGGTTTAGACACCATTTAGAAGCATCCATATCATTTTTTAATTTTTAACTTTTTTGGGGGGTTTGCTCCTAATTCGGCCCTTTTTATTTTTCTCAAAATAATGTTAAACGAAATCTTGATTCTTTCCCTTCAAAATAATCCCTAAGTCCAGTCAACGGGGAACAAATCTCACTCGACTCAAAAAATCCGACATAGTATAATTTTTTACACAGCCGTTGGGGATGGCTTTATAAAGATACTACAAAAAGTACCCAACCATATGTGTACGGCCACGGCCGCCATATTGGAAAGTGTTGAACAATAACATGTTAAAAAATATTCACAATTTTGTAATGCACAAAAAAGGTTTCATCAGTTGTAGACGTATTATCGATGGCTACGCTATAAAATTGGATCAACTGTACCATTGTACAATTTCTGAATAAATAAAATAAAAGGTTAAAATATCCCGGAAAGAACTTCGGAAATAGATCAGTTGATTTGTACTCAAGCAAATGCATGTTCCTGTTTAAAAAAACGACCAACCCATTTGCATTAAAAATTAGCAGTATAAAATAACCTCGACTTCAGCACACAATTTAATATACTTAGGGGAATGTTTTTGGGATGAAACTTCTTTCAATTGTTCCTCCATATTTGTGCAACATATTTCCTAATTTTTAGGTCAGAATAATAATATTTATGGTCTCTTTTAAAGCATCAAAGAAGTAAATCTTAAAATTGAGACGAGAATGTAGGTAGCGGAGATAATTATGAGTCCTGCTGGCATTATTGCTGGCAGGGGTAGGACTGCTTCCCAAGGTCTTTTGAAGACAGAGCCTCTTGTTAGAGAAAGTGTTCGAAACACATTTCGAAGACTACACTATCATAGACCGAGGTAGCTGTTCTCGCCCCCGCTAACATTATTGCTATTAGGACTCATAATCACTTCTGCTGCCTTTACCATAGCTTCAATTTCGAAGTTTACTTGTTTCATGCTTTAAAAGAAGCCTCAAATATTATTATTCTGACCTAAAAATTGGGAAATATATTTTATAAATATGAAGGAACAATTGAAAGATGTTTCACCTCAAAAGAATTCCCTTAAAAAAATCAAATCGTACGCTGAAGTTAAGGTCATTTTATAGTCTTAATTTTTAATCCAAATGAGTTGGTCGTTTTTTTAAAACAAGAACTTGCATTTGCTCGAGTACAAATCGCCTGATTTATTTCCGAAGTTCTTTGCGGGATATTTTCACCTTTTATTTTATTTATTTAGAAATCACACAATTGTACAGTTAATCCAATTTTATAGCGTAGCCGTAGACAATATGTTTACAATAGTTAGAACCTTTTTTGTGCACTACAAAATTGTAAGCATTTTTTAACATTCTAGTTATTTTTAAAAACATGTTATTATTTAACACTTTCCAACCTGGCGGCTGTAGCTATAGACATATGGTCAGGGAACTTTTACAGTATCTTTATAAAGCCATTCCCAACATATGTGTAAAAAAAATTCTACCATGTCGGATTTTTTTATCAAATCCTTCATTGATTGGACTACTAGGATGGAAACGGGTTGGAAGGAATTAGTTGCCGTACAGAGCGTCTTAAGCGCACTCGTACCACGTGCTACACAGTGGACTGGATCGGGAATTTACTGTTCATAATAAACTACAGCCGACAATTATTAATCGATTTAGATGTTTGTTTTTTAGGAGTGCTCGGCATTGAATGCTTCAGAACATCACTAAGCCCAATTTTTTAATGTCATTCTGTGGACTTTATTATTTAAACAAATAGAACATCAAAATTAGATATTTTATAGATAATAAAATAACTGTAAATTAACAACTACTATTGTTATAAATATTTTCATAAACAAATCGTATATTTTTGGATTTTGTCAATCTCACGGGTTTTTTCTTATCAAAAAACTTTTAAATCTGTGAAAAATTATGATCTGTAAACATAGAAAAATGTAAAAGTTCAATATTGTTATTATTAATAATATTATTATCAAAAAATATTAAATTTAGCACTTTTTAACAGAAAAAATTCTTGTTTCTACTGACTCAAGTTGTAAGTGGTACCTCAATGGTAATGTTCCAACAAGAATTCATTTAGCTTTTTTGTTCAGAGAAACAAAAATATTTGTAAAATGCCTAATTTTTACGTTCTATTTGTTGAAATAACTAAGGCCGCAGAATATCAGTAAAAAATCGCGCTCACTGATGTTCTGAAGCAGGCACTGCTGAGCACGCCTAAAAAGCAAACATCTAAATCGGTTAAGGATTGTCGACTGTACTATGACGAGAAAAAAACCGTGAGTTGAATCCTAAACTAAATCTTTATGTTCCTGAAGTATATGTACTTTCATTTTCACACATAAAAATGTCTTTTTTGTTCGGGAAAAAAAGAATATTAGTAAAATGTCTAATTTTCTTCAGGGGTAACAAAGGAACTGGTGGTAGCGGAAGAAAAGAGAGTACATAGACGAAAAGGAAGGAACAATGATTAGAAGAATAAGATTAGAGAAAGTTATTGTTGGTGTAGTATGCGTATACAGGTGAAGAGGAGAAAAGGGAGGATAGAGAACAATAAGGAAATGGACAGAGGAAAAAAATGAGAGGCTGGTCCTAATAGGAGAGGACTTAAATGCATGGACCGGGAACAAGGGCGGGGCCGCGGCGATAGGATAAAGCAGAGGAGGTATTCATAAGAAACTGGAAACAAATGGAAGCGGATTGGGAGGGTACTGGACTTATTGGGAGAGGCGGTATGGTTTATTTGTAACGGAAATACCAGAAGGGATGAAGAAGGGGAATATACGTACGCGGGTATAGGGGACACCGTAATAGATTAGATTCTGGCAGAAGACAGAATAAGGAAGCTGATGGTTAGAATGGAAGTAGGCAACGTGATAGGCTCAGAACACAGGTGGAAGAAAAGGGAAGTATACCACACAACCAAACGGGTTTTAGAAAAGGGATGGGAACCACAGATAATATCTACGAGCTCAACTATCTAGTCAATAGGAACCTAGGGCGGAAGAAAGGGAAACTAGTCGCACTGTTTGTAGATTTTAAGGCAGATATTTGACTCAGTGAACAAGAGGGTGTTATGGGCAAACATGAAAGAGAGAGGATTAATAGAGAGGATAAAAGAAATATTTGTGGATACTAAGATAAAGGTGAAGATTGAAGATAAGAAAGGAGAGAAATTCTGGACAGAAAGGGGGCTCAGGCAAGGGTGCCCGTTGAGCCCACTTCTATTTAGTATTCTTTTGAAAGATTTAGAGGAGAAGTTAGAGAGGAAAGGGAAAGGGGGGGCAAGATTAGGAACAGGCAGAGTGTATTCACTAGCATATGCAGATGATTCAATGCTAGTAGCGGATGATAAAAGAGATATGAATCTGATGATGAGTGTTTGAAGACTACGTGAGAGAAAAGGGTTTATCAGTGAATGTGAACAAGACTAAGATGATATTTTTGAGAAATAAAAAAGGTAGATTAGAGTATGACTGGAAGATAAATAGCGTGGTGGTAGAGTTGGTGAAGTTTTGCTACCTAGGATTTTGGTTCAAAACGAGAGGAGGAAGCGAGCTGCAGGTGAGAAAGAGACTAGAATGCCCGAGTAAAATAATGAGACAAGTATGGCGTATAGGGAAAAGAAGGTTCAAGGACGACTGGAAGATGAGAGTATGGATGTTTGATATGTTAAAATGGTCAGTGTTAAGCTATGGAGGGGAAATTTGGGGATGGAAAGAACATAAGAGAGTGGAAAGTTTGTATGAAAGATTTTTGAGATTGGTTAATGTAGTGAGCTGGAGCTGTCCAGGGTATATGCTGAGGGAAGAAATAGGACGAGGAAAAATTGTGGTCAGGCAAGTGAAAAGAGCCAGGAACTTCGAAGAGAAACTAAGAAGGGGAGAGGGAAGCAAAAATGCACAAGCGTGCGCCCGGGAGGTTATGGATAAAGAGGGAAGGGGTAACGTTGGGCGTTCAAAATGAGAGGATGAGAATTATAAAATGAGATTTGAATGTGGTATGCAAGTGAGAAGTAGAGGGTGGTTGGAAATAGAGGAAAAGATGAAGGCAGGGCATGTAGGTATTGGATCAATAAAAAATAAAATCAATGCCGAGTATGTAGGTATGAGCAGGAATCATGGTTGCATGTGTTAGAGAAGTGTATAGGTGACGAAGGGGGAAGGGAGAGTATAGAAGAGACAATTAAATAAATTTTGAATGAAAATGTTCAGGGGGGAGGAATGGATGAAGGAGCTGGAAGATCTGAAAAGGGGGAGGGATATAGAGGAAGAGAGAGGGAGAGAGCGAGAAAGCTGGTTGCACAGGGTAGGGAAAAAAACACAAAAAAAAACGACTCCTAAAGAAGGAGAATTACGCAGTAGTGTTACGGAATAGAGTCCTATTTTAAGAGTGATAATGGTGAGAGGAAATGGAAGCCCAGGGCAAAGTCGCAAGCGTCTAGAAATAAGAACAATAATTTAAGACGATATGTAGCAAATAGTAAGATAGTATAAGGCTTGTTTGTAAGAATACATATAATCGTTATGTAAAGAATCTTAAACCCGTAAAAGGGAGAGAGTAAAAACAAAATAAGGAATAAGGAAGTCCACAGAATAACATTAAAAAAATTGGGCTTAGTGATACTCTGACGCATTCACTGCTGAGCACTCCTAAAAAAACAAACATCCAAAACGGTAAAATATTGTCAGAAACCAATCAATCTTTCTTTTAAAATTATTTCAAGAAAAATAAAAAGGGTCGCATTTGGAGATAAAAAAAACTTTCAAAGATAAGAAAATCAATGTCAAATTAATTTTTTATACAAAATGGTTATTCTTTTTTGTTATGAATTATTAAAAATAAGCGGGTGGGGTAAGACGTCAAAAAATTTGCCCCTTTATCTTGACTACCTGTTGTACTGGACACATCCCCTTTACAGAATTAAAAGAGGTCCACTAACACTATGATTTATTAAAGTTTCAATGAGATTAGGGACAACAAAATTTTAGGCGGATACACTTGCCGAATTTTTCCCCATATTTCTAATTAGTTAAATTATGGATTATTGTTTCGATGCAATAATTGTGTTCTTTGGGTGGCGAATCTATAAATCTTGTACATTTTTTTCTATCTTAAATAATTCAATAGATACTTTGAGAAAATCACAATCTTAAATTTTGATGAAAAATTTTAGGTATCTATAGTCTTTAAGATATACAGGTTCTACATAATTAACTTTTGAATCACTTCTTGCGAAATTAGGAATGTTTTCGTTTTAAAATGTTTAATTCTTAGCAAATGCCGACTTTTTAGTTGCAACGACTCTGTTTTCACGAAAAAGCAGACCGCTCCGTCAGGGCTTCAGCTTTGACAGGCCAGGCTGTAATGAAGATTAAAATTTACAAACAAAAACTTTTTAGTTTTGACGAATGACATTATAAAGTCTAAAAGTCAGAATTTCTCTTTCTAAGATTATAAATATTACACAATTTTCTTAAAATTAAGAGTACCGTTGTTTTTAGTTACTTCGTTTTTAGACTTGAAGTACAATTTCTTAATTTTCTGAAAAATACCTTGGTATTTTTTAACCGCTAAAATTGATAGATTTCAAATTTTGAGCTTTGAAATTACTGACTTTGAGACTGAAAGTTTTTAAATTCTGTATTTTAATCCCTCATATGCCTCTGATGGTCTGAATCGTAAAAGCATCATCAGAGCTACGTCCAAAATCGAGAGTAATAATAACCTTTTGGTCTGAAGCACAATACCTGACTGCAAGTAAGTGTACTGTTCTCCTTCCAACTCATTTCCACACTTCTCCACTCTCGCATTTTAGCACAGATAAGCGGAACTACTGCCTCAGCGAATCCCATCTGGGTTGCAGGTAAACTTCGAAGAGTACTATTTTTTAATTTAAGATCAAATTTCTGAAATTAGGTCGTCCTTTGAGCGAATCTACAGTTCTTGGCAATCACTTCTTGCACAACGCACCAACCACTTTAACTTACGCCTAATAAATTTCGTGGTACGTAACCCTCCTTGTTTCCCAGTTTACTCCACCACCATTCTCTTTCATCGTCGTCACCCTTTCTGAGGACAACTAAGGAATCTCCATTCTTTAATAAAAGCTCATCACTGTGTTGAGGACTGTAATCAAACAGTGCAAATACTTGGCCATTATTCATGATTCCCAACTTTTCTTGAACGCCTAAAACACCGAATGACAGAAAATTAGAAAAATAAAAAACTGCCGTTATTTGCTCTTTGTGAAACTTGCAGGGATATCATTCTTACTATATAAATACTCTGAACAGCCATCAAAACCCTCTTCATCTTCTTCACATTTTTCTGCTGCTGTTTCATGATCGGATAATGTAGTGGCAAAAATACAGGCTCCATGTTCTACCAGGAATCTGACCATAGCCAAATTATTGCAACTAGCTGCACAATGTAACGGAGTCCTAAAAAATAAGTCAAATGTTATTCTCAATATATGCAAATACCTCGCATAAATTCCTAATAACCATTCGAGTTGGCCCTCGACGCCTTAAAAATTTTTTTCCGAAAATAAAAATCTTAAACGTAACATCTTATAGGAAATTTTATGGCGCATGTTTTTCCTGTCACAAACATTTTTTATTTTTTACCAGTTCTGAAATAGACCCAAAAACTGTTGTTTTTACAGGAAACAAAATTTACTAAATATCTGCATCTTCAACCCGCTTTGAAAGACAAAGTTCTTAATATTTCTACATAAACATTGGAGGAGTTATCCTTCAAACTATTCTGAAGATGATGCACTATTCCAAATTTATTGCTATTTTTATAGACAGAATTAATTCTTTTGTCAAGCAGTATCAAAATAGCGCTAGTTTATCAAGGGAATTTTGAGTAAGCCCAATTTTCCGGCATACAAACTGTTCATCAGGATACAATGAATGATTGAAAGTGGTGACAAAAAGCTCAAAAGGATTACTTCCAGACAAAAATAGTATAATTTATTGTGTCAAGTTCATAACGGAATTAAAACGTATGACGTTTCGAAACTTATACCAGTTTGCTCATCAGATTAAAATTGATCTAAAATATAAATAAAAATAAACAATAATAATAATGAATAAATTAGTCTAAATAAGTTAAAAAAACAAAGATAAGTAGGAATTGTTGTAGTTGCTCGTTCATATGTAAACAATTTAAAAAATAAATTGGTGAATGAAAAGGATTGTTGAGTCCAAATTTTGAGCCATCGTGGTAATGCCAATACTAACAATTCTGTATCGATTGAAGTGTGCAGTCTCAATTATTCAGGAGCGTACATATTAAAAATTGAATAGGAATACAATAAAATTAAAATAATAAATATTATTAAGCTAATTTTGTTCGTATGAGAATTCAAAAGACAATAAGATCATAAACAAACTAGCATAATTGATCAATAATCGTCATATAAGATTCGTTGAAAGTATTCAAATCCGAAATAAGATTCATGCTTTTGTATCCATCTTTCTTAATAAAACTCATTTCTGGAAAACAAAGTTTATAATAATTAGGTTCCTCGTGTAGAATTTTAATATCATCGCATTTTATCAAATTAATATCACCTGAATGTTTATTAGTTACATGCAATTCTCTTAACCTTCTTTTAATGTGTTCATCAACAACAATATTAGGATAATTATTATAAAATATGTACTTCCTAACAATATTTAAATTATCTGTATGAGAAATAGAATTAAATAATAGGATAGCCGTTTCAACTAAATTTTTAACTACACCAATCTTATGTTGCAGAGGATGATCTGATAGAAAATTAAGAAATCTACCTGAATATTTTTTTTCGCGGAACCAATTCGTGATGATACTATTGTTTGAATCTCTAATTACTTCAAGGTTTAAAAAACTTATCGAGTTATTCTTTTCTGTTTGAAAGTAAATTTCAGTCTAGAATGATAAGAGTTAAAAATTGAAAGTATAAAATGGAGTTTATCCCTTGGTATAATTAAAAACGAGTCGGCCACATAACGTGTGTAAGCTAGAGTTTCAAAATTAATTTTCACAAGTTTTGCATAACTATTTCAGATAATATGGCAGAAATAGGAGATCCCATAGGAGTTCCAAACGATTGTTTATATAATATATAATCAAATTTAAATATTGTAGAATCTAAAAGATGTGAATTGCCTTTTTTGAATTCTTCTAATGGTATCTTAGTATGACGACCAATAAAACACCATCTGTCATCAATACTTATTAAAACCAATTCAGAAGGAATATTAGTGAATAATGATGTAACACCTAAATATGCCATAATATAATTATCAGGAATTTTAACATTACTAATGCGTTCTTTAAAAGTTAATGAGTTTTTTACATTATAATTGTAAGTAGGAAGGTCTTCAGGTGTTCAGCGCCCGGAGGGTTATAACCAACCGGTAGAAGAAGATTCCTAGAGGTACCCACCACAAAGTTCAACACATCCTAGCCCC
Source organism: Andricus coriarius (assembly GCA_932066315.1). NCBI lineage: Eukaryota > Metazoa > Arthropoda > Insecta > Hymenoptera > Cynipidae > Andricus > Andricus coriarius. The sequence goes on along the minus strand of CAKNWT010096089.1, from coordinate 6,527 downwards.
TACCTTTTCGATATTTTTGCACCCCAACTCTGCAAATTTTTTAATTTTAACCATATTTATGCGGGTTTTTCATGCAGTTAAAGCAAATTTTTCAACGATCGTTTCTCCTCGTTGCAAAATATCATCTAGTATTGCACTGATAGGTTATTATTTATGTTTTTGGGGATTCTCTGCACGATTATGATGTTACTTTTTTATTATAACATCATCTTCTTGCAGAATTTAACGTCTGAATTGAACAACTTGTAAATTCTGCGATAACACAGGTCAAAATTGGTCCGTCACGTCAGGATTTTGAGAAATTTGGGGTTATGCACCCAAAAATGGCGTTTCCGGTTACTTCTGAGGTTATATACAGAATGCACAACATTTTCTTGGTCTTTCTCTTCAGTTACTTTATCTATTGTAAGTACTAATCTTACTATTTAATTTAAGAGTTGCAAAGTAGAATTACGATAAAGTTATGCTAATTTTAAGTTACGAGATATTCTCAATATGGTGGATTCAAAATTGAGAATAAAAATTTGCAATAATCATACACAATAATGAAAAATGTTTTTAGTTTATACTATATAATAGTTTATATTGATTTATATAATAGTTTATATTAATTATCTTATTGATACCAAATCAAATCTTTGTAACTATTTAGATTAAACAGTATTCAATTTTGCCCCTTCTAATTATTATAACAATTTTATATTTCTTATGCAAAAGAAAATCATCCGTATAATATTTTTTGTCCGACCCCCCTTGAAAACGGGCCATTGCATGCAGGCAAAGCAGGCGTGAAGTGGCGGCTTGCAGCCCAGTGACGTTTGCTCATGCGCACTCCGTCGCGGGGCCAACAAAAGCTTTACGCCCGCTACACATGAAAGTTTACGCCCGCTACATAAAACTTTACACCCGCTACACATGCACTGTCCCCCGCAAGTGAGAATATGGAGGAATTGATCTTTATTTTTAAAAAAATTGTATTGCTAGACCCGACAGTCTCCCTTCTGCAAAGTACGCAATTTCTTCCTTTCACCTATAAGTTAAAATTGTCAAGTACACCAAACATCCTCTATCTGCTTCACATGCTTGTTTTCAAGGAGGGGGCCAAAAAGTATGGTGTGTATCAAGGGTGTAAAGCTATTTTGCCTCGTGGGACTGCTGCCCTCGCTTCGTTCGTGCAGCAAATTCATAATTGTCTAAATAGCCTTCTTTACGCCCTCGATACACAATATACTATTATTATCGAATATAGGAAATTATAACGTTGCAGTTATCATATAAGCAACTTAATGATACATAAAAGATTGTACTGTTTATTTTCATGATAATTTTATTGATAATATCTCGTAGCTTTAAATTAGCGAAACTTTATTGTAATTGCACTCTGAAACTCTTAAATTAAAGAGTAAGAGTAGCAATTGAAATGAATAATGTAACTAAAGAGAAATACCAAGAAAATGTTGTGCATTCTTTATATAACCACAAAACTAGTCAGAAACGCCATTTTTTGGGTTCAATAACTGCAAACATCACAAAATCCTGACGTGGCTGGCCAATTTTGACCCAGGATTCGGAATCTACGCAAAAAATTACTTCGGGAATGACCCTCCGCTATCCAACAACTGACAAGACCCCATTATTTGTAGGCCTGTGTTATCGTAGAATTTACAAAAATGATCACTTAAGACGTTAAATTCTTCATGAAGATGATGTCATAATAAAAAAGTAACATCAGAATCGTGTAGAGAATCCTCAGAAACATAAACAATAACCTGTCAGTGCAATACTAGAGAAGATTTTGCAACGAGGAGAAACGAACGTTAAAAAAATTTGCTGTACCTGAATGTGAAACCCGCATAAATATGGTTAAAATTCAAAAATTTGCAGAGTTGAGGTGCAAAAATATCGAAAAGGTAGGGGCTAGAACGGGTTGAACTTTGTTTTGGGTACCTCAAGGAATCTTTTTCGACCGGTTATAACCCTCCAGGCGCTGAACACCTGAAGACCTTCAATTGTAAGTGGAAAATCTGGTTTATGTATCTTCGGCAGACTATAAATTCTTGCTAGGTTAGAATTAGTTGTAATGAGATTTTTTCTGACTATACTAGGATTAAGATACTTCCTTATGCTCCATTTATTAATCATATTAAATGTTTTATTATGAGGAATTTCGACATAAGATTCTTTCTCTTGCTTCCCGCTATCTAAAAGAACCTAAACAAATCAGTGATTCAGATAGAAGCATTGCTAAAAGTATCAAACTTACCAACTGCTTTATAAATAACAATAAAGATATCATGATAACTAAGACTGATAAGGGAAATGTCACGGTTTTGACGGACAATGATGAATATAAATAAAAAATGATAAATTTACTTAACGATTCTAGTACATATAATAAATCAGACTCCGGCCCCAGAACAAGTTTGAAGAAATTGAAAAATAAAACATTTAATATGATTAATAAATAGAGGATTAAGAAGTATCTCAATCCTAGTATAGTCAGAAAAGATTTTATTACAACTAATTCTAACCTAGCAAGAATTTATGGTCTGCCAAAGATACATAAACCAGATTGTCCACTTAGACCTGTAGTTTCTTCTGTTAATACTTCTACTTATGTATTAGAAAAAACACATAGTAAAATAACTTCTGATTCTTTACCTACTTTTAATGTTAAAATTCCTGATAACTATGTTAAGGCATCTTTAAATGTTACATCACTATTCACGATTATTTCTTCTGAATTAGTTTTAAAGAGTATTGATGACAGATGGTGTTTTATTGGTCGTCATACTAAGATACCATTAAAAGAATTGAAAAAAGGCATTTCACATCTTTTAGATTCTACAATATTTAAATTTGATGATATATTTTATAAACAATCTTGTGGAACTCCTATGGGATCTCCTATTTCTGCCATATTATCTGAAATAGTTAGGCAAGACTTGTGATCTTATGCTTTTTCAAAAATTAATTTTGAAACTCTAGCTTACACACGTTATGTGGACGACTCGTTTTTAATTATACAAAGTGATAAACTCCATTTTATACTTTCAATTTTTAACTCTTATCATTCTAGACTGAAATTTACTTTTGAAACAGAAAAGAATAACTCGATAAGTTTTTTAAACATTGAAGTAATTCGAGATTCAAACAATAGTATCATCACGAATTGGTTCCGCAAAACAACATTTTTCATACAGATAATTTGAATATTGTTAGGAAGTACTTATTTTAGAAGCAAATAATAATAATTAGGTTATTAATGTTAAAAAAGAGATTATATCTATTTCATTTTTAGGAACAATATGAAATAATATTAATAGACTTCTGAATAATTACAATACAAAAACTGTTTTTAGAACTGATCATAAATTTGATAAATATATTAAATTAGGAAAGGATAAAATTAATATTTTAGACCGTTATAATGTCATATACAGAGTTACTTGTTCTTGTGGTATGACTTATGTTGGCCAAACCAATCGTCCACTTAGAATAAGAATAAAAGATCATAAAGATAATATTAGACTTGCAGAAAAATACCATAGAGCTATTAGTCAGCATGTAACTAATAAACCTTCAGGTGACATTAATATTATAAAATGAGATGATATTGAAATTCTACACGAGGAACCTAATTATTATAAACTTTGTTTTTCAGAAATGGGTTTTTAAAAAAGAAGGATACAAAAGCATGAATCTTATTTCGGATTTGAATACTTTCAACGAATCTTATATGGCAATTATTGATCAATTATGCTAGTTTGTTTATGATCTTATTTTCTTTTGAATTCTCATACGAACAAAATTAGTTCAATAATATTTATTATTTTAATTTTATTGTATTCCTATTCAATTTTTAATATGTACGCTCCTGAATATTTGAGACTGCGCACTTCAATCGATACAGAATTGTTAGTATTGGTATTACCACGATGGAGTTGTAGTGATTGCTCCGATTATACCTAACCTTTTTAACTTGATTATAATGGTGAGCAAATTTTTAATTTTTTAGAGCTTCTATTGTCTTGTTAAACTAATTTATTTATTATTATAATTGTTTATTTTTATTTATATTTTAAATCAATTGTAATCTGATGAGCAAACTGGTATATGTTTCGAAACGTCATAAGTTTTAATTCCGTTATGAACTTGACACAATAAATTAGACTATTTTCGTCTAGAAGTAGTCGTTTTGACTTTTGTCACCACTTTCATCTATTATATTCCCAGACGTTAAACATAAGAAGGATTTATCATCACCTACTTTCTTCGATATTTCTAGGATACAATGAAGTTTTATAAAAAGTATTAGTTCGCGCGAGCTGAAAACCCCGGGGCCTTGACTTATCCCAGCCGGTTGGGTCAGTATGACTTCAGAAACAAAATGTCGATAAACGAAGCGATTGAAAATTATCTAGCACTATTTTGATATTTTTCAACAACAAAAAATTAATAATTTTTTTCTATAAAAAATCAATAAAATTTAAATATCATATAATCTTGAGAGTAGTTTAAAGGATAACTCCTACATTTCTCGTGTAAAAATATTGGCAGTGACTACGTGTACCCAAATTTCGGTACGAATAGACATATTGTTTCGGTATGCTTAGAGGGACCTGGAAAAGGGATTATTTTTACCGAACCTTCGATATAAATAGCCGGATTTTTTCGGTCCACATTAAAACTACCAACAACATTCGGGAATTTGTCTATCAAAGCGAATTAAAATCAAAATGATATTTTCTACACGGCGGTAAGTTTGAAAATTCAATTTTCGAAAAAAGCAGAATTGGAAAAGTGTTTCGAATTCAGGTGTAAGGGTAGGAGCAGAATCTAGCGTGACAGTAGTAGCCATGGTAAGGGACACTTCTGCAGAAAAATGAAAACATAAAATAACGTGTCGAATATTCGGTCCTGTAAATGAGCGTTATAGATTCGTAAAACATTGACATTTTTGAAACTATACTAATAAGTATAGTTTAGATGCTTCTAAATAAATTTGTTATCAAATCATTTTCTTCCCCGAGAATAGTAGTCGTAGTGAAAAATAGTAGTACTAGCGCTGCTGCCGACAGTATTGGCCCACCGAAAATTCTTATTGTCTATTGACAAATTTATTAAAAAGTATTGAAGCATAAATTCAAAATCTTTAGAGGAAGCTCGCAAACCAACGATCTGTACAGCGGAGGCGGTCTATTTATAGCGTCAGCTACCGTGTGTAATGTCACTTTTACCGCAGACTTTATAAAATTGTATGAATATGTTCTTCGTTGAAACTTTCACCGACCTATTACTTCGTATTTGTCTGACCTCTTAGTAAGTAAAATAATTCAGTTAATTTATTACTTGGCAATTAACCAACGTCATTAGCTGCGCGGTGAACTTCGACTCGGAAAGAGTCCAGGTTTCAAGCCATTTCGAGCGGGGATAGCGCTCGGATAGGTGGCCATCTGCGACGTACGACCAGGTTATGTATTCCCTGCATTTTATTTAACGAAGTGGCTATTCCTACGGTAATTAACGTGAGTGAAGCTTCCGAAACTAAACCTACGTGAAATGGAAAAAGTTCCGAAGTGCATCGATGGCGGCGCTAGTGTTGTCAAAATGTGTTCAAATTTCAAATAAGACCGCGGGTGTACGTGATGTGTTAAAGTTTAAAAATTCAAATACAGTTATTTATTGACACTGGTTATCGTAAGTCTATAACACCTTGACTCTGACATATTTGTCTGTACACTGATAGAAATGGTAACGTTGATTTAACCATATGATCGTTGGTTGAAAAATTATGAGGATATTTATAATATAATACGTGTACTTCAATCAGAAAGAGTACGAAATGCACTTACTGAAATATGGTAGATACAAGTTATTTATATTTTTGGTACAAAAATTTAATATATGTGTTGTTATTGTATTAAATGTGTAATTCTATTAAACACTTGCCTGAGGGAACTATCTCTGAAATGTGTCGTTTAGCAATGCCCTCTGTAGGACTGATTTACCTGACTCCCTTTGTTTTGTTTACAATGGATGTATCTATACCAGCAATAAAATAGGGTTAATCTAATCATAAATATCGTTGTACCACCTATTCATTTCTATCAGTGTATGTTCAAAAGTTTATGCCAGATGGGTTTCGCGACAGATGGGTCGCTCTTTAAAACTCTAATATTTTTTCAATTATTATATTATTTTTTAAATTGTTGATATCCTTTTTTTAAATTCAACTGTTTGGTATCAAATTCATGTATTTTATTGAAAATGCATGTATTTGGTTGAAAGTTAAATTATTTTATCAAAATATACACGATTTAGTTAAATATTCATTCATTGAAAAACGATACTCCTTAAAATTATTATAGTGTGATACCGTCACACTAAATTTTCAATTCTTGAATGATTTACTCGGAATTCATTAACTTTTTGTAGTCAAACTCATTTTCTACAAATTCAGCAACTCAATATCTCGGAAGTAAGTTTCTATTTTTTGTTTAAACTTAAAATTGCACTTTTTATCG
>CAKNWT010096065.1:0-21376 GCA_932066315.1 Andricus coriarius | reverse complement strand
TAAATTCTGTTCCCTTTGGGGTGCTTGATTAGCGTGAGTCCCCTTGCGTCTCACGTTTCGGCATGCTTGATTAGTGTGAGTCCCCTTGCCCCTCATTCTTCAGTGAAGATGTTCGAACTGAAAACCTTGAGCTTCTTGACAAAATGCTATGCGATTGTAAAAATGAGTTACAGCATTACGAATCATCTCCCTATCAATCAAAGTAGATTCCTGCAGAATCCGATTCTGCAATTCGTCTAACCTTTGGGGTTGCGTTGAGTATACTTTTCTCTTTAAATAACCCCAAAGAAAATAGTCAAGAGGCGTCAGATCAGGAGATCTAGTAGGCCACTCGATTTCACCCCTTCTTCCAATCCACCTATGAGGGAACTGAGTATCCAAATATGCTCGAACCACCCTACCGTAATGAGCCGCTACTCCGTCCTGCTGGAACCAAATATTTTGAAAATTATCGCCTGTAATATCCCTTATTCTTGGTACAATTTGGTTTCTGAGAAACTCTTCATATGCACGGGCATTGAGATTACCATCGATGAAGAAAGAGCCTATAAATGTATCATTTAAGATACCGGCACAAACATTAATCATTTGTGGATATTGTGTGTGACTCTCCAACATCCAGTCAGGATTTGTGTCGGACCAATATCTACAATTTTGCCTGTTAACTTCACCTTTTAAAGTGAAAGTAGCTTCATCTGAAAATACTATATTGTACAAGAAAAGAGGATCTCTATCAATTCGGTCCATCATAATTTCACAAAATTCAACCCGACGACCAGGATCGTCTTCATTGAGCTCTTGTACTCGATGAACTAGCTCGACGTGAACTGTGGTGTAGGTTTTCGACAAATGCTTGGGCTATGTCCATCATCTGCATCTCCTGAGATCCTGCAGATTTTGGTTGACCAGTTCTCTGAAGGTCCTTGATAGATCCATGATTCATAAAGCGCCTTACAGTTCTTTCAATTGAACTTGATGATGAGATCGAACTCGATCTCCCCAACCACGCATCATTAATACAGATACCCTCTCTCGTTCCGAAAGTTTAGCTTGCGCCATAATAATCTTTTAGCGAAAGATAGTAAGTATGTACTCGTAATACGTAAATTTAGTTTCGGTTCGTAATATTCGTATGGAGATAGAAAAACGGTATAGGACTTATGGTATCGCCTTAGGTATTGACTTAGGTATCGAAAAACGGTACAGGACTTTTCGATATAACTCTTTGGGGAGGAACAGAACGCTCACCAGAACTCCTGGAACTTTTAATGAAAAATTTCCAATATGATTTTACAATATTCAAAACGCTGTGGCCAAGATGAACACAGAGCTCACCAATGAATTTCTCGTTGAAATTTACTTCAGGAATTACACTGACCTCTTGGAAAACGTTGTTAATTTCAAATAACCTTTAACTGACCTGGAACGTTACAATTGACCTATGACTTGGGTACGTGTGTGAACGTAGAATTGTCCGCTCTATCGATTGCAGATGTACAAAAAGGGGGTTTCTATTTAACAAAACAAAGTTGACCTTCAAAAAGCCTTGAAGGTCAACTTCAAGGTCAAAATGAAGGTCACCATTGGATTCCCTGTTGAAATTTTCTTCACGAATGACCTTTACTTTTTTGAAAAATATTTTACCTGAGGAAATATCCAACCGTCCCGGGACTTTTCAGACACACCTATAATGAGACAATAAGCTGTTGTATCAGCTGGGAAATTATCGCTGGATTCAAATTCCAAACATACATCTACTGACGCTTGTTTTAAAAACTCATATTGTTTTGAACAGTTAATAACAATGAGTGTGGCTTATTGCTTAAAAATACTTTTGTTTAACAAAGGTTCTGATTCTTTTGCGTAATATGCAGCTTGAAAATTCGCATACGTTTCAAACAATAATGCAAACTGATTTTGTTCGAGGTTTAGATTGAAATTACCATAGCGGTAATATTGAGAATTCAAGAAGAGTTTGGCGTTTGTAAATTTACAGTGGTGACAAAAATTCGCATATTTTTTACGCTGATCTTTTTGACCTGTTTGAAATCCTCGTATAACATATCGTGATTTCTCTAATTGTGTTGAGGTCTTCACCTGCCATGGATTTTTTTTTAAGTGGCGGAAATTAGGGGATATTCGTACATTTCCCAGGATCAAAAACTTATTGATATAAGTGGATCCTTCTCAAAATACTTGAGCATATGTAACTTCTGACGATCTGCTGGTAATAAATAGGAAACCATCTATTCAGCTTTTTGCAGTAGAATTTTGAATTCTTCTGGATTTCCTCCTATGGGTTATGTGATAGCGTTAAGTTATGTGCGTGATCTTCTTACGATAAGTTCGTACTTAGCATCAAAAATAATCTTTCGCTAATCGCCAGTAAATCCCAGGATAATTCTAAGTGGTATTGTTACATCAAAGTATCCACATTGATTTGTCATTTTGGAATTTGAATATGTCTTAAGTCAACCCTCATTCTAAGCAGAATTAAGCTGATTAGGTGTTAGTGAAATATAACTCTTCATAGTACTGGTATTACTAACACTTTGCATTGGTCAATCTTAATAACATTGAGTTCGTAACGAATTTAATCAAATAAAAAACAGATTGCGTTACCAACTAGTTTTGTACTTGTTGTAACTGTAGTTCCCTTAGTATTAACTAGCCTTCCACATGTATGTAATAAACTTTTAGAATACATGAATCGTGTTAACTTTGTGACTATTAATATATGCTAAAGTTGTGATATTACACTGAACTCCGAGAGCGTTGACCTTGAGAATGACTATTGGAATAAAATATGCCTTCTTACATCCAAGGTGGAATAGGTGATTCTACCATTAAGGATGGAATGGATTTCTTTTATCGCTTATCCTTCTGACATCCAGGATAGAATAGATGATTCTGCCCTAAAAATTATTATCGCTACAAATGTTTTTGTGGTAAACAGACATTTCTTGGCTTTTTATGCCGTTGTTGTTTAATTTTTTTATCGGGAGCATCAAAGAGCCCACTCCACACATGAAGTAAGGAGAAAGGGGCTTCTTGTTCTCCTCCTCGACACCAGGATACAGCCGGCCCTGAAAGCATGAATGGTACGATTCTTATCCCTCTCTCAACGGTGGCTGATGAAGCCTAGCCAAGAGAAGGAAGGATGATAGGATGGATGAATCAGAAGCGGACCTCATCGGATATCTTTCTACCGACCGTTGCGAAATACAGAAATTAACTTCGCGCGCGCCAATTATAACGCTACTTTTTTTCCCAGTCAAATATTGATTCAGGTGGTCTCTTTAAAGAGCGCACTACGGACACTGATCAGACTAAATCACTTTTTAAACTAAAAATTTGAAGGATAAAAAGAACCTAGATTTTTGGATTCCAGTCCTTGCTTGGGACAAAGGCGAACCAATTTAACTAAAGTGAGTGAGAAACGGTAAAGATGCACGGAATCTATATTTCAAACGGTAAAGGAAAACTCACTGAACACTAAACGTTTTTAGGCTAAACGATATTCGAAAACCTCATAAACCTTAGGTCGACAAAAACTACTAACTCAGTCTAAACCCAATTTGGTAAAGGGGGGCGGGAGGTCACGTAATTACAAACGCTCATGTTCAGATCACAATAGTACAAACGATTCGAACATAGGTAAGAGATATTTCGACAACATCAAATCGCAAGAAGGGGTTACATTCATAAAGTAAGCGGAAAATTAAAGGGGGGATCGCAATTAAACAAATTTAAAGGGTCAAACATAGAAAAGGTACAAATAAGAGAATGCGATAATAATTATATTCTTAGGAAAATCATATTAAAAGAAATTACAATCGACAGGCGAAAAGGGGTTCTAACTCAACAGTCGAGGGTCTCAGCTAAAGAGGGTTCGCAGTCGGGGTTAGCAGATACATATAATAAAATAAAACTTTATGAAATATATGATGTATAAAAACATTAAAATAATATAACGTATAAAACATTATAAACCGGTACACAATACATATCATAGCACATGAACGCAACGGGGTTAAGGGTTCTCATTTGACAGATAATTAAAGGGGGTTTTCTTCTGGCAGGCAGATACAGGGGTTCACAAAAGTAAACATTAAAATGTTTCTCGAGAATATAAGAAGGGGACGATCATAAATAAATACCAAAGGGGTCTCAGAAAATAACGCAAAAAAAAGGTTCTCCAAAATGGGTACTAAAGGGGGGTACAACGTCTGATATAACGGGGGTTCTTGAAAATAGGGACAAGAGGGGAAGCTAAAAAAACACAAAAGGAACTTCTCGAAATCAAGCGCACTGGGATTATCAGAATAGGTACAAAAAGGTCCTCAAAAGCAGATGCGAGAGAAGTCTGAAAGATAAATATAAAATGGTTCTCGAAAACAGATACGAAGGGGATTCTCGAAAATAAATACAAAAAAAAATGTTTTAAAGTTGGTACATAGGGGTTCTTGAAAGTAAACAAAAAGGGGTGCTCGGGAACTGATACAAAGAGAGTTCGCGTAAATAGACATAAAAAGGTTCTCAAAATAGATATAAAAAGGGTCTCAGAAACAAATACCCGGACTTATCAAAGGTAGGTGCAAAAAGGGGTTCCTAAAGATAAATGCAAAGGGGGTTCTTTAAAATAATTTCCGCACACTTGGGTAATACTTAAAGCTGCTAATTAAATCGAACCAGGAGGGATTGACATAAAATATAACACAATTTAGGGTATAAGGGGTCAAGGTACGCTAGATAAATAGATCGAAAAGGGGAACAATCGCAAAGGGTCGAAAATATTAACGAAGGCATTGTGGAGTCTCAAACTCATATCGGCAGTGCAAAAGTGGCCAAAAGGGCTAATTCCAAAAGAATCTCGAAAGCTAAAGTGGGGATAGCACAATCAAAGGTCGTAAAATGGGCCTCATGAACTGTGGTTTGACTTATAAGGTTGCAGAAGCTGCAAAAAGAGGTAATTCCAACAGAATCGCCCTAGCTGTAGTGGGGATATCGCAATAGAAGTTCGTGAAACGGATCTCAAGAACTAGGGTTCAGCTTATGAAGTTTCAGGAGTTGCAAAAAAGGGTTAATTCCAAAAGAATCGCCAAAGGTTGCAAAAATATGCACAATCATGCAGGTAAAATATCATAACGCCTAATTAATTTTCGGGTAATTCGGCACTAAGAAACTGGAAAAAGGTATCGCAAACATAGGCAAAATTAAAGAAACAGTATATCACGGCACATAGTAATAATTAAGAATTCGGCACTAAAAATGGGGCAAAATGATCGCAAGCACAGGCAAAAACATTAATATAAAATAAAATAAAAAGCATGATCAAATTTTTTGGCAATTCTGCACTAAAAGTCGGGCAAAAGGATCGAAAACATAGGGAAAATAAATTATCAAAGAAAAACATGATCAACTTTTTGGTAATTCGATTCTAAAAATGGGGCAAAAGGATAGCAAACATAGGCAAAATCATGCAAATAAAATATAAAAGAAAAACATGATCAACATTTTGGCGCGACTCTCGTGCTTACCGTCGTATTAAAGGAAGCGAGCGATCACATGATTCGTGGGGAAGGGCTGACGGGCGCGAACTTAGTTTCTACATTTCGCAAAGGTCGGGAGAAAGACAGCCGGTGAGGTCCGTCACAGTATTAATATTAGGAATTGAATTAAATGTAAGAAGTTCAAAGAGAGCTAGAGCATAATTCATATTGGAAATCAATTCTATTGGCGCTTATATAGATTTTATTTGCTCTTTACCTTAAGCTGTCCACATATAAATTTAAGACACAAATATCCACACTCAAAATGATCATAATCTTGATATCTATCATGATTATATTTTATGTAGCTACCAGCACCACTCAGGTACTTGACGACTTCAGAGGATGGTTGAAGGTTACCAAAACTGTCAAAGTACAATATTTTATCGCCATTCTTCCTGGATCCTACCCAATGTGTGCCATGACCATCTTTATCATCAAAATTGATAATGGCTGAATCCTTTGTACGTTTTTCTCTAGTAGGTAATTCATTTCGCTTAAAGACTCCACGAAAAGTATGAATCTGTACAGCCTTATGATAAATGAGCAGACCAAAATCAGTTAATGCACGGTGTGGTAGCTTCACTGTATGTTTTTTGATATACGTTTCCTAGATATACTTTTTTTTAACTTTAAGAGCCCGACCTTGAGGATAAGGTTTAATATAAAGAACCAGCCCCTGTCGATAGGGTTTCAAGTGCAGTCCTTTATCAACAGCTATTTCGTCCATTGCTTTATTATGAAGTTCGATCTCTTAAATTTGCTGTTTAGTTGAACTGGAATCATCCACAGCTTTTGCTACACCAGCTATTCCCCCAGAAATAGGTCCGAATGCGCTGAGTCTGGCTATAATTGGCCTTAATGTTTAACTGTGTATCACTACTAGGGATTATATATTTTTTTAACACCATCTACAATATTCCTCAACGCGATTCGAGTGGGCAATATAGTGCTCTCTGCACGCTGCGTCCAGTGGACTTCCGGTCGCAAATATAGACACCCTCTTTGATCCTGGGCAGAGGAAGGTGCATATTATTGCAATGTCTGCCAAGATGTTTTAAGGTGGAATCTTCGTTTAGAACATTCAGTCTTGCTGGTAGAAATAGCATTCATTCACTATCCAGCCGTACAACGATTCTGGACCCATACTTTGTTTAAATTTTCTGGATCTTCGTCACAGTATACTTGCGCTTTGAAATCAGCTCAGCCAGCGGTCTCGTCGGTAGGAAATCTTCCATGCAGCCCACGGCGTGGATCTTCTTGAAGTCCATTTTTCCGGATGATGCTATAGTTAGCATCAGAGGATTTTGAATTAAACATCAACCATACAAGAGGTTTTTTAAAACACACTATCTCAACTCTTGGACCAATACCTCCAGCCTCTGCGCATGTGCAGAAACCTTCTAGAATATACAGAACTTATTCCTACTTGGTGCGTACAAACCTAATACAAACGGAAAAAGTACGAGACGATGCGCATGCGCAAACTCCAAGATGTTGACCCAACTAAGACTAAGTATTTGTTTGGTAAGGTAGATTACTTCCATAGCGATAGTAAGATAAAATTAAATTGCAAAAAAAAACATGTTAAAATAAATGGTTTTTGCAAGTTTTAATATGTTTTCATTTAAAATAATGTTTTTTGTTTGAAATACCATCATCAGTAATATTATTTTGAATCTTACTTATTTTTGAAAACTGCTACAATTTAAATTTTAAATGGTACAGTTACCGACCTTTCTATTAAACAGGCTCATGTCTACACGATACGAATAAAAGGTACTAAAGACGGTTTATCTGGTTACAAATGTTTATAATTACAAAATAAAAATGTATGAAATGTAATTTTTGTTTTGTATATACAAGTACGTTGGACCAGATAAAATTATTGGGTACCTTCTATTTTCTTCTCAAAACTTGAAACTCGATATCTTATCGCATATAGACAAGAGTTTGTAAATCTAAGAATATCTAAGAATAATAAATCTTTGCGAATAAGGGTCGGTGATTTTAAAATTTCCCTAAACGTTCCCAGATTTAGATATTATACTGTCATTCCAACTGCACTGTCTGATGACTTCAAACCAGGAAAACCTGAAGCGACCTGAAGAAATCAGAAATCTCACACAGTTTAACAATGTCTTGTTCACAGAGAATGAATCGAACGACCATCCACGGCATTCCGAGTTGTCAGAAAAGGAAACATCATCGCCAGACGAGGAAACATTGTCGCCGCACAATCACGCTCAAGCAGCGGGTGGTGCGGAGTGATGCAGCTCGCCCGGCGTTCCCTCAAATTTCTTCACACAGTGTACGGGTCAGTCGTAAAGTTTGTATCCCCTCTCGCCCGGCGTTCGCCAAGATCCCTTGGCACAGTGTACGGATCAGTCTCAAAGTGCTCAGCTCCTAAATCCCATTCCACAGTGGTCTAACACTAAGCCGCAGCTGCGTGTTCAGCTTCAGCCCACAGATACCCTTGCTCAATATAGTAGCCAACAGCCGGCACCCGCACATGACACTGTGAGATCTAGCACAATAGGCATAGATTATTGACACGCAACGTGTTCAGATCCCAAAATCCTTCTCACAATATACTAGCCGGCCCCCATCACCCGCTCGTCGCACTTTTCCTAGAAACATCCCATTTCTACCAGCGATGCACCTAATGGATAACGTTTAACCGCTTTTTTCGGCTAAAGAAATCATCCACACGATCGAGGTTCTAAACGGCCGAGGTAATGTTGACATACATGATTTCATCAATATTATAAAATGCGCTAGGCCTAGATGTTCCCAACCTAGTCTACTATTGGACTATATTTTAACTGAGAAAATAACTGGAAGTACTAAAAGAACAATCCGGCACTGTCGTAGTAAGATTGAAACAATTCGTCAAAATCATGATTCAGTTCAATTTTAATATCAAAAATTTAGAAGTGCGTATAATGAATTGATTTATACAATTCAATCGGAATATTCATCTGGAATAGAGCGGAAATTAGCCCTTCAAATGAAGGAAAAATCTGCCACCAAAAGGTACGGTATGAACTTACAAGGTGACATTAGCCATTAAGTGCGACCCTTAAAACCCGAAACTCTGAACCAACCTTTACAGGAAGCCCTTGCAACATAAGTGTGCCACAAATGCGAAAGCAACCCTCCGATAGTCCGAATCATGGATTACCTTTCCAACAGAGGATGTAAATGACTTGTAACTTCTGTATGAAACCGGGCCATTTGGAGAAACAATGCGACGCGAAATGAAAGCAACAGGGGTTTCGGAATGGAACAACTCAGAGAATACCGTCAGAGATCAGAACAATTCTAGCCTCCGAGCTGGTCGGTCGTGTTTTTCGGTCGCTCCCTCTCAACCCTTTCTGAGAGCTTACGTAGCTTATTCGTATTTTGTGTTTTGAAGTGCAAAGTGAGAGTAAATTCGCTAGTTATGACGACGAACGAAAGCCAAAATCTCTCTTAGAATCCATTTAAAAGAATGTAAAATCTACAGGAGCGAGTGTTCAACAAATGACTGAGGATATCAAAATTATAAAGAGCCCGGATGAAAAGATTTTGGAAGAACTTAAAATCTACAAAACCAGATGTCATCTTTTAGAAGAACAAAACAAAACATTTGAACAAAATATTAATCTTCTTGAGAAGAAGCTAGAATTTTTTGATATAAAAGAAAGATCTAGGAATATTTCTCCCTACAATGTGAAGGACGATTCGACCAACAACGAAAATCTTGTTGACACGGTTAACTAAGATTTTGAAGGAAGCTACAATTATCATTCTTATCGATTGCTTCGAAAAGGTTATCAGAATTGGAAGAAAAGAGGGAACAAGACCTGTTCTAGTTACTTTTACGAACTCGAGATTCAAAGACGAAATATTTAAGAAGGCTAAAAATCTGCGCTCTTCGAAGGTATATTTTGCAAATGACTTTACTCATGCACAAAGAGAAATGCGCAAGAAGCTTCGAGATTATCAACAAAGCTTGATAGTCTTGGGAAGTCCTTGACGATTAAATGAACCCGATTATTCATGGATAATCAGTATTTTTATGTATCCTTAGCCGCCACGATTTTGGCAGAGAAGAGTGAGGATGTTTATTAGTCTGATGGCGGAATCTCAACATTTTCTTAAGCTCTTCTGCTAGCAGGAAAATAACAAGAGGTCGCCCTCCAAAATCAGATTCTTCCAGCCAAGGTTTTAATAAAAAAATAAAACATACTAAAAAAGGAAATTCGATCAAACCTTTTTTAAAGGAAACACCGGCAGGCGAAGGCTCCAAGTCGAACCCATGTTCATAAACGGTTTGACAACAGTACCAGCATCTCGAATTATATTTTTGAATGCAAGAGGAATTAATAATCTAGACGTTATCTACAATTATACTACTACAGATGACATCATATATATGAGTGAGACATGGCTTACTTCTTCACCTCAGATTACGTATCCTCAACGTAACATTGACTGTCAAGTTGTCTACAGTACGGCTACCAGAGAATTCTCAAAAGGAAGAGCAAAGGGGGGTCTACTCATCATCAACAACGCAAACAAATATAAAATGAAAACGATATGTGCGGCAGAGGATTACATTTTTGTTAAACTCGAAGGTAATAGTTTTAATATAGTCTAGACAAAAGGGGAAAATAGATGGTAAAAAGTTTTGAAAAACTAGGTTTTTTGTCCTCAATGGGAGAACTAAAAGCGACTGCCCAGCTCAATGTAAATTCATAAGAGAAAAAGGTTCTTCAATCATAGATTTTGTCTGGTCTAATAGTGAGGGAATTCAGTCAATCGAGGATTTCCAAGTGCTGAAAGTTCCAACTCGATCGGATCACTTTCCTATAGCTTTGAAGTTATTAGGTCACTCAAATTCAAATTATGCAAACTATCCGAGCACCCCTTTTTTTAAGTGGAATAATGACCGTAAAAACATCTAAAAAACTGAGTCGTTCGAAGCCACGGTTTGATACACAATGTAGAAAAAGTAAAAAAGAGCTGAAACAAATACTTAAGAAATGCGAGAAACAAACATTCAATCCTGATATTGTGTCGATTTATACGAACTGTAAAAAAGTACGTACAAAATTATTAGAATCCAAGAAGGAAGATTTTGAAAATTCCTTATTAGATTCTCTCGCGAATGCAATTGATTCTAAACAATTCTGGAAAATAGTAAATAGCTATAATTTCAAATATTCGTATTATGATGATATAGACTTAAACATATGGGAACAGTACTTGAAATCTCTCTACCCAATCCGGAGTCCAAATTCTTACTTAATACCGATTAATATTTTTTGAAATCCTTATCTTGACTCACATATAACTCTTGATGACACTATTTCAAGCTTGAAACAGTCACAAAATGGTAAGGCCCCTGATCCGGATGGTATTAGCTATGACTTTTTTTTAATTTGCCCGGCAATCTGATCCTTTACTTAAACTCGTTATTTAATAAAATAATTGATGAAGAAAAGGTCCCAATATCGTGGTCTCAAACATTTCTTAGAATGATGCACAAGAAAGGGGATGTCACTGATCCTGCTAACTACCGCCCTATTGCCTTAGTTAGCTGTGTTACAAAGATATTTACGCAGTTTCTTTCCAAAAAGCTGACAGCTTGGGCTGAAGACATGCAAGCCTTCCAGAGTGGCAGACGGGTTTGAGGAGGGGGAGAGGCTGCACGGATCAGACCTTTACCCTTAACGTAATGATTCAAAATCGTCTGCGACTGAACGGAGGTAAACTTTTTGTACTCTATGTTGACTTTAAATCAGCCTTTCCATCAGTTAGTCATAATATCATATGGAACAAATTAATCTCGAAGGGTTGTGGTTCAAAATTTATTAGATTGGTAATGGATTTTTACTCTAAAGGTAACATTGTGATCAAAGGAAATAAGGGCGTCTCCGGATCGGTAGATGTAATGAAAGGATGCATGCAGGGGGAGGTTTTAAGTCCAACAATGTTTACATTTTTAATTGCTGATTTACAAGAGTTTATGTATGCCAGAGGTATCAGAGGTGTATCAATAGACCACTTGTTGGAAATATTGCTCTTAGCTTACGTCGACGATTTGGCTTTCTTCGCGGACTCCCTGGTTGGAATGCGTACGATTCTTGAAGGATTATTGGATTACCGTAAGATAAATGAGCTCGAAGTTAAAATAGAAAAAACGAAAATAGTAATCTACAGAAAGGGAGATCATTGCCATAACAAAAAATACCCACCTTTTCTGTACGGAACCTCCGAGATTGATATTGTTAAAAGTTACATCTATCTGGGCACCCCATTCATCCAATCTGCACTTTTTGTCAAGGCGAAAGATGAAGCTGTTCGCAAATCTAACCTCGCTATAGGAGCAACGATTTCTCTGATTCCCAGATTAAAACTTAACTCATGGAACCCTATTGTTAGACTATTCGATAGTCTTGTATCCAGCGTTTTAATGTATGGTTGCGCACATATTAAGTATCAGGTATTTAGATTTTATAGAAAAAGTTCAAACCACTTTTTATAAAAGAATCCTCCATTTTCCACAAAATACTGCTGGATAAGCTGCTAGATTAGAAATAGGTGCATCCCAACTAGCAGTTAGAGTTTTTGGGTCAATTCTCGATTAGATAGAGAAAATTTTCAATATATCTGACGATCTATACCCGAAGAAATGTTATTTAAGATGAAGAGAACCAGTTACAAGTATATTTAAAAAGATTGGGATAGAGCGCGATTGGGAATTTCGTTCTCTTGCCTCTCTTCAAAAGAATAAATCGGCATGGATAAGAGCTTATGATAAAATATTATATCTAGAAGATTTACAGCGAGCCCACTCGTCCTCTGCTCTAATACTTTACCCTCAATTAACCTTGCGAGAAGAACCTCAGAAATACTTAAGTCTGTCAAGAACACCACTCGGTTTTAACAGAATTATAGCGCAATTAAGGTTATTAAATAAGTTGATACCTAGACTTATAATCAAGAATAAAGCCTGAAGTTGGAATGTTGATGGTTATTGTATCTACTGTCATGAGAATATTTTTAATACAGAACCTGTGTATCACCTTTCAGTAGAATGTCAATTTTTTAAAACTGTAAGGTTTTCATGTATAAGCGAAAGTATGGATACGTGTTAGATAAGGAATGCCTGGCTCAATATTCTTGATGGCCCAGAAAAAAATTCTATCAAAAAAATTATTATGTTTGTTAGTAAGTTTCATGAATGAGAAATTTTTTGTAAGCACGGCTTATCTCCTCTCGGGTAATGTTTACCGTCAAACTTTAATTTTAGTTTTTGTTTTCATTTATTAGAATAACAGTTTTAGAATTGAACTGTAACTCATTTGTATGAATCGAATGATCCTCAGACAAATAAAGCACTACAGAAGATGGAACATCTATAAGACCTTTTAGAATGCTACGAAGGGACACCAGAGGAACAGGACGAAATCGACCGCTAAGGAGAGTCTGCAGACTTTCTACAATCAGCGGAAGATTGCAATCAATACATGGAAAACATTCTAATGGACGCCCCAAAAGATTACTAGTAGAGTCCGGAGCATTCTGAAGTACCCGAAAAGAGCACCATTTGAGATAAGAGAACTTTAATGCGTTTGTTAAATATAATATAACTAGAGACTTCCTTGATATTGATAACAAAAATTAAACTTTATGAGGACGGAACATTTGTTTCGGGAAACACAGCATAGATAACTCGAATCAAAGTTGTAGAAAAGGATCAAGATATCTATATATAAAACCACGACTCAATCTCCGATGGCGTTTATAAAATAGAGAACCAAGAATTAGTTGTGCTCTTGTAGGATTATGGATTAATGGTACCATAGCTTGTGCGGAATCCCGCAAGCCTCCCTTTGAGATCCTCTTTGTATGAGTCCCAAATTCTATTTCTGGGGTTTCTGATCTTTGAAAACACCGGTTTTCCGAGGATAAACCGAAACAAGATATATTTGTGGTCCGAGAGAGACCCCTCATCGGAGACTCACCAGCCCACTGTCTTGCTCCCCTCTCTCTCAACTTAATAACGGTAATATCTCTGGAGCGGAGCTTAGGCACCAAGATCGTATCCATATCCTTGACGGTGCATATGGTACCACACCCTGACAAACCATTCATCCTTTCCCTGTATAACCAGGGTTCTTGGATTAGGGCGAGCCCTGTCTGCACCACGGACATGCGTCTGGCGAGAATCACCAAAGCGCGTTTGTTTTAGTGAAAATTAATCTGCATTATAGGGATTCCCGTCTCAGACATTGAAAGATTAATTTGGTGCACCTATGGATGCTTCTGGTCTCTCCGCGGATTCCAGCTGGGTCACCCGGAAGGTAAGCCTACCCGCTCCCAGATAGGGTCGATAATTCACAGCTGCCAGGGGCTTTGACTAAGGATTCGGGAAGACCAACAACTAGATTCCAGCCTCTCCACTTCGGCCACGAACCTGTTCGTAGAGACGCGTTCTGAAAGCTCAGGCGCCCCAGAACGGTCGTCGGATTCTCGGCAGGTGCCGGGAATCAGTACGGTCGCTCTGCGGTACCTTTGCAGACACTCCGGCCCCCTTAACTCCAGGTTTAGTCCTTCTTCAAGCCTAACAGTCTCGCGACCAGATATGTGTAGCCTCCACTACGATGGGCCCCGGCCGGATAAAGATATCGTTAAATCAGAATAACCTGACGCAATGGCAACTCTCACCAGGGCATTGTTAGCCATCTGCGCGAAATTGAGGCCCTGTGTTTCCAGGACCTTCTGCTGTTTTAACTCCATATTTGACAGAGTTTTTGTGGAGTCCTTCTACCTCTTGTCTATAGGATAAGCCTGAGGAGTTGCTCCAGGTAAAGTTTCCGCAGCCACTGCCCCTTTGGGGTACCTTGGCTGATGTTTGAGAGACGTGCTTTGCGGTCTCTCCTTCTTTATGCTCCGCTATTTTTCCTCTTTCTTACGGAAAGTTTCGTTAGCTGCACTTCTACGGTGTCGACAAGATTGTCTCTGGAAAAAAATTCGCACTGCCTTTGACGGATTTCCCCCTAAGGTGCCTCCGACTTTTGGCGGTGGGTTAGAGGAGGCTCCCGGAACAGGCCCCTCATTGCTCTTGTTTTGTTTTTTTATTTATGTTCCACACATTTTGGCCCTACGACAAGCTAGGGAAATAAGAAACACCCCCTGCAGAGCTGCTTGCAGGGTCTCCCCTAAAACACCTCCTTGGAGACCCCGGCCTGTCCGCCTCTACTAAGGAGGGGCGGCCGGGGCGTTCAAGGATTTGTTAACACTTGTGGCATTCAGTCCTTGACAGGGCGATCACGTCGTGGCTTGGGAGAATGAAAAATCGCGCCCTCGATATTCCAGGAGGCTTTGCTATTACCCCCTGGAAGAATCGCTCCTTAGTTTTGATTCTACCGAATAGAGTCCGTCAGTTCCCTAGAATAGCTACACATCGCGTTCCAGCCCCTCGGGTTTACCTATTCCAGATCTATAGTCTAATGAGACCAGTAAAAAGAAACACCTTGTGACTGGACAAAAAGTTGCTAATAATCTTTCAATAAAATAAAAGGAATATTATGCTCAGCACCGGTGTTCATATTTCCGGACTACGAGGAAAAAATCATATTGACGACGGACGCATCTAATTATGGATTGAGAGCAGTACTATTCCAGAACGGTCACGTAAAGGATACCTCTTCACGATAGATACGATGGAGATCACGTTTGGCGGAATACCAATACATCATTGAATGTGTGAAAGGAAAGGAGAATAAAGCCGCGGCCTGTCTATCCAGACTATTTCCTATTCAAAAAGACCACTTGCTACAAAATGAGCTACCGGAATTTGATTCGCAGGATGAAGCCGACGACGTATGGATGCAGACCAACTTATCTCGGATGAGGACGAATTAACGGATGGAAGACAAAGATTGTTACGAGAATACAACAAATGGATCACTAACAGGACGCCTAGTAGAGAAAATGTTGAACCTAACGGCTTAGGAAAGCTCTGGCGCACTATATTCAAGAAAACGAGAGGAAGCCAGTAAGCATCACAGTATCAACTACCACAATTTAACGACGCTAAATGGCTGGAAGTATAAGATAGAATAAATCAAGAGGCCATGGCCTCTAAACTAATAATTATATGTTACCACTTCATCGACAAAGCAATTACCCTCTTAGAATAGGGCAGAGCTCACTTGAGAAGAAAAGGGCAAAATTATTAGGAAATCACACGGATCTATGATGGCACAACATTTTGGGGAAAACAAAACCATTGAACCATTGTAAGTACTTAATCTTGATACCTCTTAATAATGCGGCATCCGAAAGAGTTCTGAAAGGGTTATTCGACCTCAAAATATACCTATTCGGAGCACCTAAGAATATCTTTAGAGATCAGAGACAAAACTTTGTTTCTGATCTGGTACAGAACATTGCAAATATATTCAGGATTAAGCACATAAAAACTACACTTTATCATCCACAAGGTAATGGGGCACTCGAAAGACCACACTTGACTATTAAAAATTTATTGAAAGCCAGCATCGAGGATCACAGCACTGAATGGGACCAAAATTTAAGAATAATTTGTATGGAATGCAATACTTTGAAGCATGAAAGTACCGGATACTCTCCCTTTTAACTGACCTTTGGTAGAGGGGCAAATTTGCCCTCATTGTTACACCTCTCACCGTACACCAGCGCGAATTCGCACCAGAAAAATTTTTGAGTTGCTGGCATTGTACCTTTTCACTTTCCCGAGATATACCCCAACTACGACAAATATGTTCATCGTACACTCGTGCGAATTCTCACCAGCAAAATTTTCAAGTTGCTGCGATTTTACCTATTCGCTTTCCCGAAATATACCCAATGCGCACCTGTGTATGGTTCATATGTGCTCTAATTATATGTACGGTGAGAGGGTTAAACACCACGCCAAATGTCAGGTGTGAAAAATTGAAAAATTACTTTATCTATGGAAAAGAAAGCATGAACACTATCTCCAAAAGGCAAAGGAGAAAACAGAGATCACAATACCACAAGGTATCTACGAGTTCGGGGATCTGGTCAAGTTCATCAATAACCATCCAGAGAACAAACTGTCTCTCTCCTGGAAAAGCCCAGCAGTAATTACGGAGAGATAGGTAAACAATAATTACACAATCATGTTTAAGGACAAATGAACTAGAATACATGCGAATCAACTGATGCCCTATTACCAATGATGTTTCAAATGGTAGTCCTAATTTTATTACGGATATTGAAGATCATCTCGGCTTAGGTCATCACAACTGACCTGACCGGGGATACTATCTACTCGGAAGAATTAGGGCAGGCTCAACTCTAATACGATACCTGGCATATAATACTTAAAGTAGAGAACGACAGAACAGACAAGTGATATGAGTCATTGCAACACGTTTTCGCAGCAGAGAAATCTTTTGCACCAACTTCTAGGCAAAACGCGAGCTAAAAAGGGGTTTTTTAAATTCTATAGGCGATGTATTTAAAACACTCTTTGGTACTCTAAGTGAAAAAGATATGAAATATATTATCGAAGAGCTAGACAAACTGTTTGATGACAACAAAATTCTGTCACAAAGTATTTCTGACCAAACTAAGATAATAAAAGTATTATTAAATTCAGCCTCTACCTATTTCAAGACACTTGAACTACACAGTAGAGAAAATGATAATTGTCTCAATGAACTAGTTAACGGAACCAACAGAAATACTCAAAATGTTCCAACTACTCATACCAAATGACGGTTTGCATGATGATAGTTGATGAATTGAGTGGAGACATGAATTTACTATTATGTGCGATAAATGACGAAAAACGGAAAGTTCATCCTCAGCTCCTAACACCAGCAATCCTGATACTTGAGGTGAAAGACTTCAAAGTATTCCTAAAATGATTTGTGTATTTTGAGAAAAATCTCAGGTCAGCGCAACTTCAACAGTGCATTATACTGTCATTATAACTGCAGCTACTGCAGAGATAAAAGATGTAGATCGTACAATTAAGCCCACTAATGTTAAAATAAAAGCTAGAAAAAAGGTTTAGAGAGTAAACATAATCTAAGAAGGGGATTGTAACAGGAATGTTAAAGGATCTTGTATCCTCCCCACTCTTCGGTTTCTATAAGCAGGGGCCCGTTTTCACTGCTTCCCTTGTACGGGGGAGTTAGTCCGTTTGGTATCGCTGACCGGCAAAGATCTTTTATAATAAAGCATTCGTGCAGTATAGTTCAGGCATAACAAACAGTATTTACAAGTTATTTTTCTGATCCATTATCGTTAGAATATTTGTGTGATACATTTAACATGTGATGAGCATTTTCATGAACAATGAAAAAAGGTACATACTTACACATATCATAAAATTTATAAATATATCGTTGTTACGTATACACATTACACAATTCAACTTAAATAATTACATTAAATTACAATAAATTGCGTACCATATAATCGCATGTTTTTAAAAATACCAACCCTATTAAAAATCGAAAACCCTGCGGCGGGTTTCGAACCACATAACCTACTTTTAACGTGTTCTATCCCTAACAACTAAACCTCACGGCTAACCTAACCGTGGAAAATACAGAAAAAATCTCGGCCATAAATTTAATGTACGATTACGTTAGGGCCGTACAAAAAATTAACTGATACCCATTCCATCGGAAATTCTTATATTATAATATCTTATTAATTATCAGGCTCATACTTTGTAGTAAGTGAATAAAAACAGCTATCTGTTAAAAACGTATATAAAATTTGAAATAAAAATATAAATTAAATTAAATTTTTGCATTTAGTATTAAACAGTGTCAAGTATGAAGCGTTGTAAATTGAACAATTCCGAAATAAGTTTGAAACTGCATAATTTTTACTACAATTTTTTTTTACCTAAAATCTTAAATTGTTCAATTTTTAATCTCTTAAATTTTGCATAATCTGCAAACTTATGCGTGTTTCGAATTTTAATTTCTGTAAAATTCTTTAAAATAGTCTATTGATTTGAATCGCGTAAAGTTGTAATCTCTTTTATTTAAATAATGCAGGTGTTAATTTTAAATTACCGAAGATGGCCGCTGGTCCGGGAAATCAAGAAATGACAGTGAATTCATTTTTCGCTAGGAATTTTACAAATTTTTAGAAAAAAACTGTAGTTTGTGTATCCAAAATTGAACAGTAACTTATTTTATAAGAAGATTCTGAATCTGTTCGAGATTACAAAATTTACAGATTTTAACTTTGTAAACTATTTCCATTTTTTAAATAATTTATAATGAATAGATTCATAATTCAACACTTTTATTCAATTTCAAATCTCATTAAAATTTTTTAATCTAAAATATTCCATTTTGAAGCCATTCAATTACGAAAATTTTAATTACAAAAAAAAACATTTAAAAATATTTAGCAATAATTTTGTGTTCATTACAAATTAGAAATTACTAATCTTATATTCAAAAACAAACAATTTGAAACTAATTTTTTATAATAGAAAGCCTTGAATCGCTAAAGTTTCAGTGCTTAATTTCAAATTTAAATATTACAATTTCAATTATTTTATTTAAACGAATAGCCAGCGTTTGTTTGTTCAAATAGAGTTGGAAAAGGGGCAATGTGTACGAGTATTGAGTTTAAGGCGGGCATATTTCGTATTTTATATATTTTTATTGATTTTGAATCGATGAAATTTTTGTTTTCAATATTTTATGAATTGGAAGCAGGATAATGTTTCATTTTAACATGTTTAGTCAGTTTAAGGGCAGAATGTTTTATTTTCAAATTTTCTGTGGATTGAAAGAGGCTCTTTTCCTTGTTTTTATTTTTTACTAATTTTTATTTAGTTGGCAGGGATGAAATGTTGATTTCCAAGTTTTTTTAAATTAGAAGAGACCAATTTTTCCTTTGGCCATTTTTATTGTGTGAAATTTTTAATTTTTTAATAATTTTGCACTGAATTGAAAGAGGGACTAGTTTTAATATAGAGCATAGAAAATTATGCCGTAGATTTATATGTTTTAAACAGAAATATTTGAACGGTTCATTTTATAGAATTTAAATTCTAAAATTTTGCACTTCAATGGAATTTAATTTCAAATTGTTTAATTGGATAGTGTTAAAATCTTCACCGGGAATTTTTTTTCCTCGATTAAAACGGCCACCCTGTTATTCAAGTCAGCACAGGCAAACCGTAGCGCTTAAAAAATTGTATTCTGAAATGTCGCCAATTAAATTGAACATTAAAAACTTAAAAATGAAATCAATATCAATTTTAAGAAATTAGACAAAAAATTCAAGCAATTTCAATATATTATATTTAAATATATTATACTTTCATTTCGTAACCTCACGAGTAATATTTATTTGTAGGAGAGGATAGTCTATATAGTGGAACATTTTCTAAAATCCTACAATATTAATCAAATTTCATAAAGCGCTATCATTTTACCTTACAGTTGTGTAATTCCCCTCCTAATAAAAGTGGAAATCTCGGACAAAAATTTTATTTTAAGTGAATAGTTAATATCACATGAGAGTAAACCTTATATAAATAATTTAATAAAAATTTACATTAGTTTTCGCTATTTTATAGTTTCCTGGTATGAACATAATACAATGCTGATATCAATTATTACATATCATAATTTGTCACTTTTGGAATTGATATTTTACAGAACTCTTTTGTATCTTTTATATCTCTATTTTGTATTAAATCCTAAAATAACTGTAAGCTTTATCTAAGTGCAGTAATCTCCTCCATTTACCGAACCAATTGGGTAAATTTTCATGAATAAATGTTCTCCGTGTTGTACGTTACAATACAAAAAATATGGGAAACGAAATGTATATAATTTTGTATGATATAATGAGTTAGACAATTATTATAATTTACGCCAAGAGAAGATTTGTAAATAATTCAGCAAATAATTTTAAAGAAAGCTTCAAAATTATTATAAATTATTATCAGCGAGTTCACAGCGACATCTTTTTATCACTTATACACTTTTCCTTTTCCGAAGACACGTTTATTATTCCAAAAAGAAATTAATTATTTATTTCCATGACAGTAATATTATTGCATTCGCTAATCATTCAAACCTGTCAATAAACAGAGAAAAAATAGAAAATCACAAATTGAATTTTCTATTCAAATTTAAATAAAATTCCCGCCAAGTCAGGTGACAGCAGCATGCAGATACGGCTGTTGCCGACAGTGCATTTTCGCAGTACGATCGAGCTATCGAGCGCTCAGCTGTCATCCCACAGTCAGTCGGCTTCATTCCCATTACTAGACTTTTCCACTCTCACTTTTTAGCAGTTATCGTATTTTATTCGAAAAACCAGAGACTTAAACAATGTCCTGCCACCGCGAAACCTCTTCTGGGGTTCACAAAATTGTGCCTAAAGTAAGTCATCTTCAAACTGCGCATGCGCGAAAATTGTTTCGCATACAGTCTCCTCAATAAGGTCCTTTAGGCACCATTTAGAAGCATGAAAACGTCAACTTTTGAGGCGGGCGTTGCAAAAAGTAATTTATTAACCGCAATAAGTCTAAAACAGTAAAAAATTATTCAATATAAGAAACGACCCTGGCGGACCGAATGAACGGAACGGATACGCTATAGCGTATCGCTATAGTATCCACATCGTATCCTCTCCATATCATGCAAGAAAAACTCATTAAAAAGGGAAGCTGAACATTTAACTTGTTGAGATTCGGATTCTACGTGAAATTTTGAATTAGAAGGTTACGGAGTAATTGCAATAGTTTTTCTTGAAACGATAAA